>JAKUBM010000079.1:0-41421 GCA_030566895.1 Phaffomyces coquimbonensis
GTTACTCTCCAGTCTTAGATTGTCACACTGCTCACATTGCTTGTAAATTCGAAGAAATCTTAGAAAAAATTGACAGAAGATCCGGTAAATCTTTAGAAACCAATCCAAAATTCATCAAATCCGGTGATGCTGCTATTGTCAAATTCTCTCCAACCAAACCATTATGTGTTGAAGCCTTCACCGAATACCCACCATTAGGTAGATTCGCTGTCAGAGATATGAGACAAACCGTTGCTGTTGGTGTCATCAAATCTGTTGAAAAATCCGACAAAGCTGGTAAAGTTACCAAAGCTGCTCAAAAAGCTGCTAAGAAATAGATTTCTTGATTTCTATTCTAGGATACTTTATATAATCTTATTTAATATTATTGCAGTTGAAGGATGTAGTGATTTATTCATTGGATGACTCTCTTCCCCTCTTAACAAATTAGTCTTTGTCTTAACTTTCAAATATTTCAATAGCCGCTGAAGTTTAAATTAATATAAGTATCCCTGAATCTCCCTGAAATTTTTACAATAAGCAATATGTCTCATACCATCACGGTACTTTTTGAACACGCAGTACTTTAAAGCTTGATTCTAGTTGAGTATTAAAAGGTTAGCGTATTGCATGTCTTTTTTTCAGCTTCAGCTTCTGCTATTCCGATATATTTTGAATCATTTTGAACAGATTTCATAGTGTGTGACTCACGATAATCTACTCAAAAAATCTATTTGATATGATTTATGTATTTGAATTTCATTATTCGATCATTTATCAATATATAATACAGACAAATCAATATTTGACTTTTAATAGTAGTCGCGATCAGAAGTATTATCTCTACTCTTTTTTGAAACCATGTTAAGTATTGGTTAGCGGTTAGAGCCAGGATATTAATAAATGAATGAAATCATTCAATGGGATTATTACTAAATTCACTAATCATTAACTTCATCCTAATTGACAAAACATTTACAAACTCATCATCAGAATATTACATCATCATCACCAGCCTCCACGCTTATCATGATTCATTTCAATCTTTGAAGTATGAATAGTTTTAAGTGTTTGATTATTAAAAGGATTCTTGAACAATTTCCAAATCCAACAAATTAACCTCGAATAAGATTCATTGAACTGTTGGGACTGTATACAGTTCTACAAAGCTCTGAAGAGGTGCAGAGCCATAGTCTAAAAATCCACTACAATAAGAGTAAAATAATATAAATTTGTAGATTATAAAGTACCAGACCAAGAACAATAAATTTAATTAAATCAGAAAAAAAATAGAAACCAAATAAAACAATAATCCACAATAATAGTAACAATTATCATGAATCAGCATATAATACAAAACAGATCATAGTTGAGGACATTTCAGGTTCTTGGATATATTCATGGATAATATTTCAATCAATGCCTCTCTCTTTCTCTTTTTTTGTGTTTTTTGAGTATATAAAACTAAGGGTAATATTAATAAAAAGACCAGAATATAAATAATAAGGAATAAATAGTTAAAAATTGGTAAAAAAAAAGACACGCACGTAGTACCTTCCTGTATGAGCTGAGTTGAAATAGAAATTAAACAGAATTAAAAAAAAATGAAAAGCTGTAAATAATAGCAAAATTCATAGTGATATCAAATAGATCTTAAATTAACTAACGCAAAGGCTGCTTCTTGTTCAACTTGCTTCAATCCACCTTGTTTCTCCAGCTTCGACACCTCTTGGGTCTTTCCAACACTTATATTAGTAGTACTATTATTATTTGAATTTAATAATCTATTTGCACCAATTAAAGCCCAATCTTCTTCATCGGTATCATCACCAATTTCAACATCAGTATCTTTTGGAGTATCTAAAGTTGACCTTATAGAACTATGTCTTCTATTGACTCTTGATTTGTTTGAATAATATAATAATTCAGGAGAAGTTGGAGTTTGAGAATTAGATCTTTTAGTTTTGAAAACAGGTTTAGTTATACCACCTCTTGATTGTCTTCTTGAAGTTGGTAAAGACGAACTAGCAGCAGGAGGTGAGATCAATCTTGAGTTCAATTTCAATGGTGGAATGTTTTCTTCATCTTCAAATTTGAAAACACCATCTTCTTCTTCATCATCATAGAAATCAGAACTATTTTCTTCTTCATCATCATCATCTGATAAAATTGCAGATTCATTATTTAATTCCAATTTCGGTTTCAAGAACTTCTCATGTTTATCAGTATCATATTTATTTCTACTGATTGATTCTCTTCTTGAATTTGCAGAATGATCCTTTGATGGTTCATCATCTTTAACTTTAGCATTTGAAATCTTCAATAAATCTCTTTGTTTAACGAATTCATCACGTTCAACTTTCTTAGCTGACCATTGACCCCATCCAATCTTTTCGAAAACGATTGAGTATTCTTCACAGCCTTGATTTAAACAACTCATAATCAATCTTCTTTGCTTTGATAATGATAATTTTTCAAATCCATGTAATTGTTTAGTTAAATTAGACGTGATATGTCTGATTGCTAACGGACCAGTGTTCGTCAACAAGTCAGCTAATCTCTTTGGTGTGACTTCACTAGCAATGGCGATCCCAGCAGGTGAAGAGGTTGATAATTGAGTGACATGTTTTTGTGTTGGTTTCTTATATGTTGCAGAAGTGATGAAATCTGGGGAATTGTTCTGTGAGACTGAAGAGGAAATGGATGATTTCTGTGAGAATGGGGAGCTTGGTTGGATTGAGTCTGGCGATAGATGTAATGACATTTTTTTGGTTTTGATGGAGAGTTGTTGTTGTATTTGTTGTTATTATGACCCAGTCACGTTGTTTATCAGAGGATATATTCCCAAATGGCTTGAGTTGACGTGGGGAAAAGCGTGTTTTTTCGAGAGTATTCTGATGATCTGAGTGGAAGTTGACCAGAATGACCGTTTTGGAGCAGAAATTGCAACGAAGGATGAATTTAATCGAATTGGAATATTTCTTTTGTGGTTTGAAAGTGAAATTTTATTCCTCGAGATTCGAAAAGATAAACCGAAAAGTTTCTTACGTAAGCGAAATACTCATTACTCATATAATTCTATATGTGGTGTTCAGCTCCATAAAATGTGTTCTTCTAGCCTGTATGGAAGAGCAGAGGAGACGTCTTTCACCACAGAGTCCACGTTGATCGACTGGAAAAGATCCCTGACTTCTGGGCTCAAAAACCATTCGTTTTCAGCTGAAATTTCAGGAAGTAGACTGTTATTTGAGCTAGTTAAATCACTGATGGTTTCTTCAATATTGATCGTTTTAATGATCGTTAGCGCCTTCAAGACTCTTTTGTTCACGTATAATGGATTCAATTCTTTAAGTTTGTTGATCTCACTTTGAATCACGACCAATTCTTCAAGATGGATTTTATCATTTGGTAAATTGTGTAAAACAACACTGATTATCTTGAAATTCAAATATTTAATAAAGATTAACAATGTCTGATATAATAAACATTCTAATGGTCCAAATTTATCTCTCATTATGTTCAACTCGTTAGGTTTGATAAAATTTGGTAAGACCTGGATTAATTCTTTAAATAACTCCATCATTTTATTGTTACTTTCCAAATGAGTTTCAAAGAAATCATAGTGAAGATTCAAATGGAATGAATTAGACATCAGTAGGAAGAAGTTGAGCTTCTCGTTGTTTAGTTGTTCATTGCCTTTAACAACACCATTTTCTTTCAAGGTAGATATCGTAATATTAAGATCTTCAACATTTTGCTTCAATATGGATTTATAAAATTGGAATTTGAAATCTAATTTCGATATCTCTTCATATGATTGTGGTTTTTGGAAAACTTCTGAATCGACATTCATCTTATTCTTCATTTTCAATAACTTAATGAATTCAGTTTCACAAAATGAATCGTTATTACTGGCATCCCTTTTTAGTAATCTATCATCCAAAATGCACGGTCTTGCCGACTGTGTGCATAGAATAGCTTCAAATAAGTTCACTTTCAACCAAACTGGACCCTGTGTGATGTGTAATCCAATACTGATACAATTAGAAACGACTTGAAATAGTAATTTCCATGCCTTACTGAAATCATAACAATAATGGTAATAATTGACCAATATCAACTGTGTTTTAATCAACGTTAGTGTCTCAACGGGTTGGACCTTGGAGATTTGGAAGTAATACGTGATTAACTCCTTTAATACGACAACTTGGTTCGATAGTGTAGGTTTCATTATTTTGAAATTCAAGCAGTTCTTCAAGACACCTATTAGAATGGACACCAGCATCATTATTTGCTCATCATGTTTCCACTCCACAATTGTGGGATACTCTTCAATGAAGGATAATACTTCCTCTTTATCGAAAATGTCATTCAAATAACAGAATGCATTCGTTTGAAAGAATTCATTGACAAAACTTTTGATTAATTCGACGTTTTCCTCTTCATCTTCCACTAGTTTAGGAAGTGGTTTCTTCTCGTGATGGATGTCTCTGTATTCGAGATCTTTATCAAGCTTCAACACTCCAGACATCATGGAGACTTCTAGTTTATTGATGCTGTTATCTCCAAAATACTGGAATTTAGTCTCGTTGAAACACAAATGATTCACTCCGTTTGTGTCAAACACAGAGATCAGCTCCTCGTTCCTTTTGACCTGCTGCTCGAGTTCTCTGATGCGATGTTCATATTTGTTTTCTTTCTTTGGTTTGTCGATGTTAATTGATCTGAATTTGGAGGGATAATCACACTTAATGGACCGTTTCTGGCAGTTGAAACACGGATTTTCTTTATCACAGCGGATCTTTCTTCTTCTGCACTCAACACACGAGATCAAGGCGACCATTACGGTGGGTTTTTTGTGTGTGTTTTGGACTGAATAGTGTGGGTATTAGATATATTCGAATTTAATTTTCCACTTTGATTAATAAACAAAATTCATAATGATTCCAAATTTCACTTCAAATAAAATCATCGTCCAGAATGAGCAAAACGAGCAGCTCCAGGCTCTGCTCTTCTCTCTGTTCCCGCTGATAATCTTCCTCAACTCGTTCTGCGATTTCGTTTTGAGCTTGAATAAGACTTACTACAACACTTTCACTAAGATACTCATCTATTTATTTATTTATTATCACCATTATTTATACTATTTCACTCCATTGGTCTCATTGTTCCTCTATTCAAACCTCAACTTCTTCATAAATTCAATCTATCTGGATATTTATAACGAGAAACCAACAATCAATGAAATAATGATCAATCTACATAATTTATTGCTTAAACTACAACGAATTAATCAACTATTGAATGATTTCAAATTCAACGTCTCTAATTATTTAATCATCATATCACCACTCTACATCCTCCTGATAACGTTGAACTTCGTGCAGTTGAAACTAATAATCTTGATCAATGCTATAATCTTGACCAATTTGAATTCAGATCAATTGATCTCAATAATGAATCTACTTAAACGTTACAAATCCATCAAATCAATATTCTCAATCGATGATTTAGACGTTTTGGACACATTTGTCATACTTAATGATAACAACAATCATAAGATCATTGAATTCAGAATCAAACAGAATCAAAGAAAATATGTTCCGCTATCTAATCAATACACCGATTATTTAACACCTTTAGAAAGATCGAATTTCACTGATTTGAACAATTATGGGAATTATTCCATTGATTTGATCCCTTTTAACGATGTCAATTTCAAATGGTTGGACGAGACGTGGAAGATTGAACAGAATTGGACTTATTACGATCTTTTGTGGTTCAAACAAGTGACGCAAAATTCTTTGCTATCATTCACAAGATCCAGAATATTGGCTAAGAAGGCCATTCTTTTAGAGAGGAAAGAGTAGTCTTTACAATGTATAGCATTAAAACGTTTTTGTTCTTTTTTTTGTTATTTATATTTCATGCAATTTTTTCATCATGAACGTATACATAAGTCAATATATACCTTTGTAATCCTGAGCCTCTGCCAAACTTATAAAGATGGGAAGTTTGATTCGTTGAATTGTGGGGCAGCAGTGGAGGAACCTCTGGAGGAACCTCTTGGGGCTCTGGCACCTCTGGCACCACCACGGGCACCACCTCTACCTCTTGGACCTTTAGCACCTCTGGTGGAGTTGTTGAAGGTTCTTGGTTTAGCAGCTGGGACTTCACCTTCAGCAACTTCGAAGTCTAAGTATGTCTTCTTGTTGGCTTTACCTTTGTTGGAAGATGATGTGGATTTGACTTTTGAAGATTCAATGTAGTTTTCTTCAACTTTGACAATGATGTCTTCTTCAGAGACTTGTTCAATGGTTCTACCAGATGAGGCAGCTGGAGAAGCAGCAGCTGAAGATTGTTCAGCTAAGTAATCAGCATAAGATTTCTTGATTTCCTTTGGTTCAGCTTCGGCTTCCAATTCTTCTTCAGCATCTTCAGCACCTTCAGTTTCAGCTTCTAATTCAGCTTCACCATCAGCAGTCCAACCGGCTTGTTTAACTTTTTTGTCAGAATCAGATTTGGTTGATCTGGCTTGACGATCAGTTCTTGGTTTAGATTTTCTTTGGGTTGATTTATCATCGACTTTTTGATTCTTGTTGGCTGATCTACCGGCAGTTTTATCTTTGAAAACAGCATCGTTACCAGTGGTTTTCTTACCGTTGGATTTGACTTTAGATGCACTGGCTGAAGATGGAGCAGCATCAGTCTTTTTGGAAGAAGTGGTCTTCTTGACGATTTCTCTTGGGGTGGTTGGAACAACACTGGAGTCAATGATGTCGTTACCTAAAAGGTCAAATGGGTTCTGATGATATGTTAGTATCACTGTCGATTGTGGAAATATTAAATAGATGAATTGGAAAGAATGTGAATGGGTAGTGTCTTATATAATCGAAGTTCAATGGGTGGGAAGCAAGGGGAAGAGAGCACTCCACACTATATTCATCACTCTCTCAGTCTCTATATCAGTGTCATCAACATACACTCATTCTTTCTAGTTGTATAACTTCTTTAATTATAAAAACAGATTAATTGTTCACTTATTTTTTATTTTTTTTCAGTGAAATTTTTCAGCGTCGACACAAATTTTTAAATTTGATTGCGAAAATTGCGTGGAGTTTTCAGCATGCTGAGAAAGGTGCGTAGTTCTCGGAACCGGGTGCATCTAGGCGGAGATTTACTGGGACGCAAGAAGTCCAATTAACGATCATAAATTTGTTATTGTACAGTTGTATATATTTTCTATCCTTCAATGTAAACGTCTCCCACACGGGCAAAGAAGGCCTTGATTGCGGTCCGTAGTTCAGTTGGAACACTCTTATCCAAAATATTCAACACTAAATCATAAACATGTGGACAATTTTTAATGAAATCATCATTGTCTAATTCACAATAACCTTGTAAGATTTCAACAACGACTGGTCTCCATGTGATAATATTTCTTTGTTGCTCTTGGTCGTTTAACTGGGTGTATCTTTCAACTATGGAGACACACATTGGGATTAAACTCGTCGAGATTGATTCTTTTTCCTTTGTTGTGACTTTTGATAAATCTGAATATATTTGGAAATTAATGTTGATGAAAACTGCTGAGGATGAAGATTCTTGTTTGAGTAAATTAGGAACTTTATCAATGATCCCTGAATTCCATAATCTTAGTCTTAATTGATAATCATCGTTGAAATTTCTTGCAAATCTGAATGATTCTTCTAATAATGATGTTAATTTAGTTAAATGTTTATATGAAATTAATTCATAAAATTTATCATCTTCAAATAATTCACTTAATGTTTCAATTAATAATAATTGTAAGATACATTTAACCACTATAGATTCTTTAATCATACCATCTTTATGAGATTTATGCGTATTACTATTATTATTATTATTATTAACTGGAGAACTGTTTAATGTTCCTTCTTCTTGTTGTTCTTCATGACCGAAATCAACACCATTTGATTCATCTTCAACATCATTGATCTCATCTTTATTTAATTGACCCTTTAATGGATCAGCATCGAATAGTTCATTAGGTGTAGTTAATTTAAACAATTTTTCAAATGATTCAACTATTTTAATCCATTCTTCATCACTGAAATTAATCATGTTTTGTGTTATTAACTGTTGTAAACAAGATCTACCAATTCTGGCAATCGTATCATTTTCCTGACAAATACAAGAAATTAATAAACTTAAATATCCATCCAACATCTTGGATAATATCTTGAAATAATGCGTGAATAACGCAATCATGTTTCTTAATGCTTGGATTAATGTAGTTGATAACCATACTGATAAATCGTCATGACTATTGAATTGATTGATCTCCCAATGTTTACTTAATACCCCAAATATAGGAAATAATAAATCATTACAGATTTTAAACCAAAATTCTTCATCAAATCTGTTACCAAATTGGACTAAAATATCAAATAAGAAATTTAATGCCCTTGATCTTATTTCTAAATCTTCTCCCTTCATTATAACTTCATTGAAACTTAATAATGCAGGATACCAAAAATCATGAAAGACGTCTTTTGAATTCAATTTATTATGTTCTTCATTGGTTTCATCAAATGTTAAATTTGCAATCTTGATTATAATTAATTTGATTTTTTGTAATGAATGTAAACTGATCTTTTGGAATTTTGAATTCATTGATAAATTTTTCAAAACGTTAATGAATTCATTAAATGCATCATCTATATTAAATATCAATTCTGAATAATCTCTATAAATTGAATCGATTATTTCATATGTTCTTTCAACTATGATTTGATTTGAATCAATTGCAGTGTAACTTAAGATTGCAAAGATCGTTTTCCAACCAGATTTGATTTTAACACCTTTCAATTGGATTAAATTATCTAAACTACTCAAAACCATTTCTGTTATTTGTTGATCTTTATAATTTTTTAAAATGTAAAAAAATGGTTTAAGAAATTCTTGTTGAAATTTGAAACCTGTTAATTCTTCAATATCTAAAAATCTCGTACTTAATTGTCTTAATGAATCAATTGCGAAAAAAACAATGGATAAATTATGTTTAGTACTGATATTAACAAAACATCCACTAATAACAGTCCAGATTGGTGACCATTCTAATCTGATACGTCCCATGTTATAATAACAAACATCAATCACTTTTTGTAATGAGAAAGTTCTTGGTGTTAAACTATCTAATGATGATTCAATTTCTTCATTAGCAACTTCTGATAATGCCTTAATGAAATCTAAGATTGCACGTGCATTTAATTGAGAAGATTGAGTGAATATTTTATCAATTGTAACTATAACTTCAGTACTTAATAATTTTGCACCAATTTCTGGATCTAAATGTTGATTTTGATGATTTGTTTGAGCTTGTTCAGTTAATGTTGTCTTTTTGCCAAATCCAAAGAAGTTATAACTGTTGGTTGTATTCATTGAACGATGACTATCTAATGAAGTTCTATGAACTCTTGCATTGACGACATCTGGTAAAACATCAGCTTCAACACCCTTTGCGATCAACTGTAATCTTTCAATTTGTGAAATAACTAAAAGAATATCCTTCCATGAATCTTTTAAATCATTACCATAAGTTTCTGCGATTTTTAATAATAATAAAACAGCTTCAATGTTTTTAGATTTTAATTCTCTAACGTTACCTAGATTGGAAAATTGAACTAATGCACCAATGAATGAAGTTCTTGAATCATCTAATTCAAATATAGTAGAGATACTAATTGATAGTTTTATCCCTTCTAAACAAGTTTGAATCGTTTCTTCATCGTCTAAATCCTTGAATGGCATTGTTAAAACAGCTAAGAATGACATCCATAAAGTATCAAAAATTGATTTAACATGTTCAATATGACTAGCTGAATAATATATTGTATCATTTTTATTATTCTTACCAAATGATTTGAATAATTTTTCAGTCTTATTGGAGATTTCCTTAGATGCTTGAATATAAGCTTCTCTATTAAAATCTCTATTTCCATTGAAAATACCAAATGCAGGACCAGTTTGAGAATTTAACATGTTGGTATCACCTGCTAATAATGCAGCATGTTGTTCAGATTGTAATTTAATCTCATTGTTTGCGATCTCATTGAATACCCCATTTAAATATTCTGGTGTTAAATCTTGACCATCATCTATTCCTCTATTATTTTTGATGAAATCTTCTAATGTCATTCTATTCTTAATTTTTGTAGAATGTTGATCTGTGTTTAACATGATTACAGAATATGCCAACACATAAGCGGTGTCTGCATTAGCGAATGCTCCAGGATTACCATCAGTGTATCTTTCTGCAAATTTTAACATAAATCTATCAATTTTTTGAGCTTCACCTGGAAGTCTAAAATGTTGTAAAAATAATCTCATTGCATCAACAAATGAAGAATTTTTAAAATCCATTAAATCAACAAATGAATGCATTGCCGAAATGTTTAAATCATCACCTTCACCAAGATATTCACCGATTTGTGTCTTATCTAAACCGGGTTGATCTAATAAAAATTTTGCAATTGATTCAGGTGTTGAATCTTTAATGAACCCCTTTCTGATTAAATCAGCGATCCCTCTTTTAGGTTTGAAATTGAATTGTCTTATACCGTCTTGTAATGCAGTTTTACGTTGTTTCAAATTCTCGAATTCTTGAGGATCATCGAATTCATCTTGTGATTGATCATTAATACCATTTAAAGAATTTTGAATCCCACTTGAACCACTAGTACTTGATCTGTTTCTCGATTGTAGATTTGAAACTGATAAAGATCTAGAATTTGAATTTGAATTGAAATCTTGTGTTAATCCCTTTTGAGCCCATGAATTTAAAGATCTTAAGATTCCAACGATACAATCTAATGAAGTTATTTTCAAAGCGTATTCAACAGGATATGGTAATGATTCGTTTTCTTTAAATGATGATAATTTTGAGATTGATAATAATGGTAATTGAGATAAATTATAAGTTGAGATTGAATTTTTCAAATCTTCCTTATATAAATTTTTTTGCTTTGGTGTTATTTCAACTTTTGTTAATGATAATTTTGTTAAATGATCAATTAATCTCTCAACTATATTTGTTTGATTTGAATCACAGTCATAGTTTAAATAGAATTCAATTAAAGCTCTTGGATCATTACTTAATCTTTGGATTATGACCAAAAAATATCTCTTTTGATGAGAAGTTGAAGTTTTCAGTTCAGAAACTGGGAAATAAATTTCATTTAAAAAAACAGGAATTTCTCTTTTGAATTGAGATCTTAAATTTGAAACAATTAACCAAAAAATTTCTAATGTTGTTTCGAAAACTGGTGAAATTGATGATGCTGCATTTCTTGCAATTGTTAAATTCAAATATTGTTTGATGGCGTCAACGAATTTAGTCGTGTCTTTTGAAGATGATTTAATAACGATTTGATTAGTGGTGAAAACATCAATATGTTCTTTAATAATAGAATGAATTATATGTAAAGAAATCAATTTTGAACGAACTGAATGAGATCTCATATCTAATGAATCATTATCTAAACTCTTGACTGATAATTTACACATTGCTCTGAATAATAAAAAGGCATCTTTGATCATAAAATCATTTTCATCAGTATAATCATTAATGTTTTCTTGATCAACCATACGTTCAGCTTCAACGTTCAAATCGTTTAAGTTTTGTAAAGTTAAAGGCTCTTCAGATTCATTTTCATTACTTGGAGTGGAATTGTTGATTGTAGATGATGATTTTCTATTCATAATAGATGGTAATCTTGATGGTTGAATTTTCAATTGATTAAAATTTTCAACTTTTTCGAAAACAACATTAACAATCTGTGTTAAACTAGCCTGAGCAATTCCTTGATTTATAGGAGATAATGATAAAATGAAAATATTATAAATCTGTCTAACTGCTCTCAATAAAGTAGAGCCATGAGGTGGGAATTGTTCATTTAAAACAGCTGCTAATAAAGCTCTAACGACTTGAATTTCAATTTTTTCATCTGTTCCTTCACCATCAAAACTACTAGCAATAGTTTCAATTGATGCATCAATTAATGAAATTGTAGGAGGTGGTGTGATGGTGGTGTTATTGTCATGT
Organism: Phaffomyces coquimbonensis; assembly: GCA_030566895.1. Taxonomy (NCBI): domain Eukaryota; kingdom Fungi; phylum Ascomycota; class Saccharomycetes; order Phaffomycetales; family Phaffomycetaceae; genus Phaffomyces; species Phaffomyces coquimbonensis. Next base: position 12,068 of record JAKUBM010000079.1, read on the forward strand.
TGATCAACTTCGATATCATTTGGTAAATTAGAAGTAGCAACATGAGATTTTGATGGTGGGACATTAATATCATCAAATAATTGAAATGTGAAGATTTTAGAAAAACAATCTAATGCCAATATGACAATGTCATTGATTTTACTCTCAATTGCTAATCTTAAAGTCTCGAAAACGGTTAATGAATCAAATCCGGTTGTGTTTAATTTTTCTAATGTTTTCTTTGATGAATTTATTAAAGTTGTTAATCTTTTAGATTCTTTATGCTCTTGAATCGAAGTTATGAAATTCTTCACAAATTGAATATGAGTCGAGTTGATTGAACTGATTGATGCTTTTCTGGAATGTCTTCCCATGGTAGGAACTTGAATAGAAGGGATACTTTCCGGTATGATATCTAGACTTTTATCTTCAGTCGGTAAAGGAATGGTGTTTTGTTCCTTGATAGGAGTGATTGGAGGCATTGGATCGATAGTGGCAGGTTTCGGAACATCGCCATTTGTATCATCATCAATTTGACTTTCTTGTTCTTCTTCAACCTTGGTGATTTCGGGAGTTTCTTGATCATCATCAACGGTTGAGTCTTGAGTCGTTGGGAGTATGTCATTGACCTCAATTGGCTCCTGTGAGACAGGAGTTGTGTCGTGATCTTCGGACGACATGATTGAAGTTCAAAGTGAAATTCTTAATTTAGATCTTATCGGGGCTTATATTTATTCAGAAGTGTAGTGAATTAAAGAGTTTCTCAGAACCAATTAAAACACGCAGGAGGGGGGGAAAAAAGAGGATGAGAGTAGTGAAGTAGTGAAATTGAGCTTAGTGTGGGGTTTGTCAAGCAGCGAGTCGATGGACCAATAAGAATGAAATTTGAATTGATTTTGATATAAAAAACACGAATCTTTTTAATAAATCGAAGAATGAAAAAAAAACAAAAAAAACCTTTGGGAAATTTACTCCGGGTGACGCCTCAAAAGTATGGCAGAAGACCCGATTTTCAGATATTTGCACCGTTCTGGAGGTTTAAATAGACGTGTTGTGGGAGGATTTCGCTGTATGTTCGCTTATTATTGAACTGGATCATCTCTGCTTCCCACTGTGTTCTTTTTTTCGTGTTCATTTGGCCTCCAAACTCAGTCAGTCCATAAATCAAATCTTCATTTCCAATTAATCTGGTCTGGTTCACTGCAATGTTGGCCAAATCATACAAGATCTGTGCTGTCAGGCCCCAGAGATCCTTGATTTGTTTATCCTTGTGGTGGGACAAATCATCGTCGAAGGATTCATCGTCTGAGCTCAAATCGACTATTTCTTCCAACCATTCGATCTCGTGGCTTGTCTCTGTTGGATAGTAATAATGCTTCAATGGCCATCTGATATTGCCCCATCTGTACTGCTTGATCGATTTGGTGAGGTATTCCTGCTTGTGATTCTGGTCTATCAGGTCTAATAATGGAATGCTGAAGATCGAGGACGTTTCACCAGGATTCAGCAACAACTGCAATTTCTTGATCTGTTCGAATTCGTTCTTCACGTTGGTCAAGAGTCCAACGGTTGGCTTCACACTGAGGAACGTTCTTGATAAATAACAAGGCAAAGTGGTCAATTTGGTGAATTTCAACCCTTGTTTGACCAATTCATTGTCGTAGGGGAATCCAATCTCCTCGAAGCTTTCCCTTCTGGAGACATCCCAGTCCGTTTCGTCGTCATGGTCTGATTTGCCTCCTGGAAGCGACACATGGCCTGAGAAATTGTTCAACTGTCTCGATCTTTTAGTGAGAAGAACTCGTAGCTCGCCATACTTCCCAATGAACAGGATAATCATCACTGCTGAACGTCTCAGTGGAGGCCAGACGCAGTGGAGTGGGTAGCCCCTGGTGTAGGAGTAGCTGCGGATGTTGGCGACGAGGTCCTGCACAGGGAGCATTGGGAGTGTCGTCTTTGGCTGATACGTTTGGTGGAGGAAATACACGAAATGTTACATAATCGATTTGTATATAAATAAGAATCAGATTAGTATCTCACCCTCATCAGCCTGATAATGTTGTCCGTGATGATGAACTGCAGCAGATTCAGCACCACGGGCGACAGCAACATCACGATGAACACTTTCAGATTGGAATCATCAATCAAGTTCAAAAAATCTGAAATGTTCATGATGATTGCTGTGAAATTCAACAAGATCAAATAAATCACAAACTTCATCAAGATGATCGCACTGAGGAATATCAACAGACTTCTCCCAAATGGTTCCTCCCTCTGTGGCTCCTGTAGCAATGGCAACTCTTCTTGTTTCGATTTATGAGGGAGCAATGTATATAGTAAGTTCAATATGAAGTACACCAACACAACGCCTAATGTTGAGTCCATGAACAAGTTGATGAAGTACCAATTGCACTCGTAGTCCACCATGGGATCATCGACATCGTATAGATCCTTGTACTTCAATGCCATTATCAAGTTCATGAAGTGGATGATCAATGAACCAATGATCTGTTTAGAAACGTCAAAGAGCCAGATTTTGAACGGTCTTTTGGGTATCTCGTAGTGATATTTGAGGATTAGTGAGGAGAGGATGATGCAGCCGAGAAGTATCTGGAAGAGGATGGAGATGGGCCCGATGAGTTCGCAGGAGGCCTTCATGGTGGTTTTATTGGTGTTACTGAGAGTATTAAGTGGTGAAGAAGAAAAGAATTTGTTATCAGTGGAGCCATCGCTCGCAACGTTTGACACAACTAAAATATTTTATTTTTTCACTTGTTGCGTTGATGTTGCGAATTCACGCTGATTTGACAATGTTTCAGCTGTGTGAATTCATTAGTGGTGCACTAGATAGACACTCCTGAGTCACTCCCCACATTCTCCTTTTTAAACCACCAAAATTGGCTTAAAATTGGCTCCTTTTCGTCTCGATTCTCTCTCGTTGCTTCAAACAAAGGAAATAAATCGAATCCCAACAAATATTTAAAATCCCCCTTAATCGTTTCCCTTCAGTCTCTGATTTTCATACATCACACACTCAAAAGAATGAACGAATTGAATCCAATCACAATCCCCAAAATCATCCAATTCCTGCAACAAGAATGGACAAAACACCAAAAGGATCAGATTGAATGGGACAATGAAAGAAATGAATTGGAATTACAAATATCTTCACTCAAAAAGGAAATCCAAACTATGAAATCAAGTCAATATAAGAAGACTTTCCGTAACACAAGGATCGAATCAGCAACGTTGCTCAATGTCAAAACTCATTTGAATGAAAGATTGCAGGATGTTTTAACTATCATTGAGGCAGATACAGTTAGAGATGATGATCTTTTGAATGTTGATGTTCCTTTGTCTATTAAAAGAAAAGAACTGAAAAATCTCAAAGTTCCTGCTTTTCAAACTTCACATAGTCTAAACTCTTTTGGTGGCAATTCTACTTCTCATTCTTTTCAGAATAATGGTGATCCCTATTATTATTATAATCATGGTCCTGGTGGTAACAATGATTATGGTAGTGGTGGTAACTTCTACGGTAATGCTGCAAATAATGTGTATCCATATCAAGGTCATCAAGGTTATCAAGATTATCGTTATCAGACTTGTTACCAAAATGGGTTCAATCACAATATGAAGATGAATAGTAACATTTATTATGATACGGTTGAAAATCATAGTCCAGCAGTTGATAAGCATCAATCAGCTCCTCCTGCTTCTGGTGGTGATCTCAGAAATGCTCAAGCTGATGGTGGTTCCCATGTTAATTCAAGTAATGGATTGGTCCTACCTGACTTGAATTTGAAATCCAAACATTCTGATAATAACAAGAATAATAAGGTTGTTGAACCAAAAGAAATTGGTAGTGGCTCTACTAAGAGTACTGATACCGATACCACTACTGCTAGAACTGCTAATTCTGCAACGTCTAATCATCATCAAACTAAAACTTCAATTGAAGCTGAGGATGATAAAAAGAAATCAGACTCTAAAAGTAAAACTGCTATAAGTTCAAAGAGCTTGGAAACTAAACATGATTTAAAGAATGGCATTACTTCTTCAAACACCAATAACAAGAAATCTGAAACTCAAATCACTACAGTCACTAATGTCCCTGAAGTTACAAAACAAGTTGATAAATTATTACATAAAGCTGAAACTTCATATATAAGTCCAGGTGAAGAATTAATGAACAAACTTCATCTGAAACCAGCTAAACCCAACACTCCTCCTTCTGACTCAATTAAAAAAGATGTCCCAAAACACAAAAATACAACTACTATTACTCAGCTTTCAAATGAATCATCAGATAAACCTGGATTCATCAATGATGTTGGACCTACTCATCAAGTCTCAGCCTGGAACTCTTCAGAAATAGTTCAGTCATTTGAAAAGACTGGTATGAAATCTACTGGATCCAGTACTGCTCTAAAACTACCAGCACCATCATCATCTTCAAATACTGCAACTACTAATGCAACTATTTCTGCTACTATTACCTCTTCCACTATCTCTACAGCAGAAATCAAAAAAGAGGCTCCAGTCCCAGAACCCAAGAAAGAAGACATTAAATCAAAAGTTGAATTATTAGCCAACATCCCAATTTCATCATCAATTAAAAAACTAGCCATCAATGGAACAAAACTATTAACACTAACCACTGAAAACGATATTCAATTATGGAAATTAGAAAGATTCATTGCAGGTGATGACACATTTGTCCCAGAAATGACATTTAATCGCATTGATGAAGATATAATTGATATTTTATGGGTTGATAATGAAAGGTTCTTGACATATACTCATGATTGTTTTAGAATTTGGGTAGTTGATAGATTTGATCATTTTTTCTCTCGTACTGGTAAACATGGGATCAAACAATTAGAACATTCGGATGATTGTATTGCATTCATTGATGATGTTGGATTGAAAATCGCTTCTGTGTCAAGAGGTAAAATTGGGACTTTTAAATCCATTAAACAAGATTATGAATTTTTGAAATTCCATGAAAGTGGATTATTGTATGTTTATTCTGATGGTCATGTTGATAAATATGATAAACACGGTAACAATAAAAAAATAGTTCCATTAAAGGGTCTTGAAATCATGGACTTTTCAGTGTTGAAATTCTTACTATTTAAAGATACTGCCGTCTTTATCACTGATAATGGATTCACTATCTATGATTTAACATCAAAGAAAGTGATCCTTGACATGAAATCTTCAACATTGATTGAAAACATTGAAATTTTGGGGAAGTTCATGATTGTGTTTAAATGCAATGGATACATTGAACTCTATAAAGATCTCAAACCATTCACGAAACTCAACCATTTTCAAGAATCTTTTGAATTAGAACATGATGAATCTGAATTCAATGAAGAGGATATCATGGCTTTAAATGCATTGAAAATTTGTGCCGGTGTTGCATTTGAGAATACGATGGGGAAATATATCGTTTCTGGAGGTGATGATTCTGTGGTGAAGTTGTTTAAATTGAAGAGATGAGAGTGTTGTTGTTTTTTTTAATGTTATGTCGTGAAATACAGTGTGCTTAGTAAAATTCAAGTATTAGTATATATATTAATTATAATTATTAGTTATTAATAGGGATTCATAGTAGTTAATAAGACAAAATAAAAAGAAGGTAATTAAATTAGAAGTGATAGTAATGAAAAAAGTAAGGAACAATGTTAAAATCAAAAGCATAGAAGGGAGAAGAATTAAAGAATAGAGATTAAAAATTAAAGTGAGTTAAAGTATGATCTAGATCCATTCTGATTCATTGTGGGAAAGATTCATGACACCAAATTAATTCAAGTCCAGGAAATCCATCATCATCTTTTTGATTCTCATCAGCTTTGTTAATGCCTTCATTCTTAGCACCAACATTCATAGCATTCCCATTGTTTTCATTAATTTCATTTGATTCATTATTACTATTGACGTTGTTGGCCGTTTTAGAATCATCATTATTGATTGAAGTCTGGTTTGGAGTTTGGAAAGTATTAACGACTTGATTGAATAAATTTTGTAAATTTTCATTATTTTCAGAATTTGAAACAACTGGATTATTAGTGACATCAACACCACTGACGCCATCATTCACATCAACTCCAATCTCATTATTGATTTGATCATTTCCGACTTGTTGATATAATCCATCTTTTATGTTTAAATTAGAATTATTCACAATATTAATATCATTTTGGTTATTAGGAATGATATTTAAATCACCATTAATCATTTGATTTTCATAGACGTAATTTGATGAAAGATTAAAATTATTATGAAAATGATTCATGAATCCATTCATTCCATTAATTGCATTAATTCCATTAAAATATCCATTATTACTATCAATGTTTTGAATATTCATTTGAATTAATTGAGGTTGAGATGGTTGATGATAATTTAAATTAATGTTTGGAGCATTAGGGAAATTCATTGATTGATATATATCGTTTGCTGGTTGATTTGATTGTTTTTGGAAATTATGATCAGTGAATGTTTTATAATCATCTTCATAACTTTGATTAAATGAATTATTAACTTCATTTCTATTATTGATGTTCAAATTAGTTTGATCGAAATTAGTGGTTATTAAATCATCACCTAACGCCATTGGAGAATTCAATTGTTGCGTTGAAGTATTAGTTGTTAAATTTTCCAAAGAATGAATTGAATGATTACTATGAAGTGAAAAAATTGATGAATTTCTAGAAATTGTAGGATCTGATGAACTGCTTTCTAAACTCTCTGTTGAACTTCTTCTAACTGTTCCCTTTGATGCTTCCTTCCCAATTCTTCTATCGGTGAAACTAACTCCTCCATTTTTTCTAATTGGTTGATTTCTTCTACCATTTTTTTTAGGATTGACTTTAAAACAGTTATTTAATTCAAAATCTGTGATTTCTTTATCACTTGCAGGCCCAATTATCTTGAAACTATTACTCAAATCAACTTTAAATATCGTTCCTTCAACTTTATCATCTAAATGGAAACATCTTTTTTTACTACCTGGTTTACTTCTACCATTTTTATTTTCAACTTCTTCCATTGTTTCATTAACAACTTTTGGATTTGGATTGATTCTATACCGTAACAATGGATCGTTAGCACCTGGTCTTCCACGACCTTTGATTTCAATTAAATATTTGTTTAAATGAATACAATCTGCGGCTCTATGACCCCTGATACATTGCTCACATGCAACTCTTTCACCAAGATGTAAAATCATTATAATACAATTTACTATTGATATATAAAAAGAAGAAAGATTTGGATGAAATTCAATTCTTCTGTTTGTATTTTGTATTAAGTTGAGAAGTAAAAAGAGAAGATCTATTGCTAATTATATACAATTGTATACCAAAACACAACATTAAAGATAAATAAAAACTAACACACTTGATATAACATGATGCTGCATGCAAGATCAACTTTACATCTATGAGTCGAGCACCTCCACAGATATGACGAGGGGCAATCCCACAAATTAGCAACATTTCCACCATAAACAGAAATCAATTCTCATAATTCTAGACAAAAATGCACAAATTTTTTATATGAGAAAATTATTTTTTATTTGACACATAAAATTTCTCATCCCGCGAAAACAGCTTTCCTAATCTGGATGGTTGGGTGCCTTGGCTGTTCTAGAATGAAATCAAAATCAAAAAAATCAACAAATTAAAAGCTAACAGATTTTATTAGATGGAGATTCAGAAGAGAAGTTATGCCACCAAGAACGAGCACCGCACAACGTCGTTTATTGAAGGAATACCAGCAGCTAAGCAAGGACGCGCCTGAAGGAATCATCGCTGGTCCCGTTGAAGAAGACAATTTATTCGTTTGGGATTGTTTATTAGAAGGTCCAAAAGATACACCTTATGAAAATGGTGTATTTCCTGCAAGATTAACATTTCCTACAGATTATCCATTATCACCACCTAAACTTGTCTTCACACCTTCGATCTTACATCCTAATATCTACAGTAATGGTGAAGTTTGTATATCAATTTTACATCCTCCTGGTGATGATCCAAATCAATATGAAAGGGCAGAGGAAAGATGGTCACCTGTACAGAATGTTGAAAAAATATTGTTGAGTGTCGTTAGTATGTTGAGTGAACCAAATGTGGAAAGTGGTGCTAATATCGATGCTTGTAAATTATGGAGAGATGATAGAATTGAATTTGATAGACAAGTTCGTAATGATGTTCGTAAGAGTTTAGGGCTATAAACTGCATAGAAATTAATGAATCTGATTTAAAGTATGTGTAGTCTGAAGTTTAATTGATATAACCATGCATTAATGGTTGCTATGTATTTATAGATCCAGATTATATGAGAGCCTTTTCAAAAATTGGTGAAATTCTCTCAATCTAATTGAGATATAATAATATAAGGTGGGGTTAGATTTCTCATGAATCTCGTAACACGATTTTACAAATTTGAGTCAATTCACCTGAGGTTTTAGGTAATAATAAACCACAGATATATCTTGAATTATTTTTAATTGCGTCAATTGCAGGATTTTTATCTTTTAATTCATTGATTGAATTGAATAGTTGAATTAAATCAGATTCATATTGAAGTAATAAATCTGGATTATGATTAGATAACAACCCCAAAGTTTTCGTAATTTCAAAAAGATTGGAAATTTCAATTTGAGATTGAATTGATTTCATCAATTTTGGTAATAATTTCTCAATTAAATGTTGGTTGTTTTTATAAATAATTAATTTATTTAATAATAATGATGTTATTATTATTTGATCTTGTTCTAATTCCAGAATTTCATTGATTGAAATCAATTGTTGTAATTCATTTCTATTAATAAATATTAATATTTTTTTGAAAAATAATGAAAATAATTGTTTTAAGTTTGGATAATAGTTGGAATTCATTAAAATTGCCTCAATGATTTTTTTGAATTCATTAAAATTAGCAAACAATTCTGAATAATTCCCCATTGTTATGGTGTTTTTGAGTAATTGTAAAAAACCTTGAAATAAAATGGCGTCTGTTAAATATTGGAATTTAGAAATCATTAAATTGATTAAATTAGGATACTGTTCCAATATTATTGATCTATCTTCATTTGAATTTATTGAATTTCCAATGATTAAGAATTTAGAAGATATAATGTATCCGTTTGTATCATCTTGAAATTGAAGGGTTAATTTATTAGAAGATGAATGATTTGATGATATATTACCAATTGTTGAATATATTTGTCTTTGAAATTTTAATTTGTTTGGGATTTCCATATTTTCCACTATTTTGAATGTCTTTAATAGATTATTTTGAAGTTTTGATTCAATGTTTGAACCAAATTTAATGCTTAAATCAATTGTTAAAAATTCTAATATTTTTGAATAATTTAAAATTAATTCATCAATCCCATCATCATCATTAATAAAGTCTTTATCTTGATATTTCTCTAATACACTCATCAATTTATTCAACATTGAATCTATCTTACTAACATTACTTTTGAATCCATTATTAAGTAAATCACCAAACAATTCAACAGCGATTTGATTTTCATAATTATATTGAACATACCAATATAAACTCTCTGCTAATAAACCGGAAACAACATCAAGATATTTCCCTTTCCCATTCTCAACGTCCTCAACGATCAAATTTTGAACAAGAAGAAAAATTCTTTCATTAACTTCATCATCATTAAATTCATCATTCATGAACTTGGTAAAACTTGACCAAATTTCAACGTTATCTATTAAAACATCTCTATTTTCATTAACATCAGCGATTCCATTAATCAAAACCTTCAATAGTTCCAGCACGACATCTCTCGCTTCCAAAACGTTTAATAATCTGGCAGTAGCAGTGATAAAATTATCGATATTACTTTGAAATATTGGTTCTTTTCTATTAGTTGGTTCTCTTAGTGATACAGCCAATTGACTCAATAGAGTGGTGTATGATTGTTTGAAGAGCTCAGATGTGGGTGGTTTGGATTCAAGACTCTCAGTGATGAAGGGATCTAGCCCGAAGAGAAGTTGATCTAAGTCCATTGCTTGAGTTGGATTTAATTCAATGAAAGATTTGAGATTTGTTGATGGTTTTGTATTCCGGGGGTGATGAGCTTCATAGAAACACAAAAAGAGAAAGAGGACGAGATTGGTTAGTAAAGAAACGATTAAGGAGTCAAGTGGTTTCTAACTGCTAGCATTCAGATTCAGATGTGATAAACTAACACTGAATCACAACTATCACAACTCTCTGTATTCAGATACACTAGTTTGTAATCTATCAACAATGTTCAAAGAAAACACACAACAATCAGACCGAATCCATCCATTCTCTCAATCTAAACAACAAACCATAATTAGTAATAGTAATATTCACTACAATCGCACTCCCTTAAAATGTTCATTAGTTGTTTTTTTAGAGAGTGGTGGAAGTAGGTGATATCTGTTTGTTTACCTTTGTCCAAAGTCTTTCGAAATACGAAATACGAAATGCATTTAAATTTGTCTTTGGTCGCCTGTACTTGCTGTTTCTGCCCTTCTGTTTAATCGATTCATGAATCTCAAATATTGCAATTGAAGGATTTCATTGGTGAATCTTTTTGAGTTCTTTTGAAACTCATGGAAATTCAATAGGAAATGTTCTACATGATTCAATTTTCAAATGGAAGGGCTTGTATAACAATACTAAATAGATTATCTGGTGTTACTCACCAAACCAACAGTGAACCCCGTCGGTTTCCGCTCGCAATTTCCTGATTTTAAAGCTTGTTTCATGAGCATTAGTAATCAATATATAGACGCGGGACTGGTATGTACTACGTAATCATATTTATTAAGGTATAAGACTTAAGTTGATTAATTGAACGTTTTCTATACATTCGCTTAACTCCCCTAGTTCCACATTTTCTTTACTTCAAGTCTATAAAAGCCAGCTGTTTTTACCTCAATTATTACCTTTTTCTTTTACTATCTTCATTAAATATCAATCTCAAACAATGTCTGGTAGACTTATTTCGTCAGTGGTGCTAATCGTGGTATTGGTTTCCAATTAACTAAAATTTACTTTTCAACCCCAAAAAAACGTCGTTATTACAGGTTCAAGAAATCCAAATGCATCAACTGAATTAAAAGAATTACAAGAACAAAATAAAAACATTCATATTGTTAAATTAGACGTCTCATCAAATGAATCTATCGATCTTTAGATGCTCAATTAAAATTTAAAAGACATCGCAGCTAATGGTATTGATGTTTTGATTAATAATGCTGGTATTGCAACAAACGATACTAATAAACAGTTTTAGAAACTGAATGGGATACATGGATTTAACATTATTCAACTAATGCCCTTGGTGCTATCTTCACAACAAAGGTAGTCTATCCATACTTGTTGAGTAAATCTACAAAGCAAATCGTTTTCACTACAAGTGGGTTAGGTTCATTGACTATTTTCTATAAAGTTTCAACTTCAGCTTATGGACAATCAAAAGCAGCAATGAGTTATTCTGGTTTATCCTTAACCTTTGAATTAGAACCAAAAAGGTTCACTGTTGTTTGTGTTCACCCAGGTATCGTTCTAACTGATATGGTTAAGAATGCAAATACTGATCTTCCACCTGGTATTGAAGAAGCTTTCAGTAAATTGATTATCACTCCTGAAGTTTCAGGTGATTCTTATTCTAGAGTCATTGATGCTCTTACTAAAGAATTAAATTGTAAATTTTACAATTATGATGGTACTGAAGCTGTGTATTAATCGAGTATTTCCGTATAGTATATGTTGATACTTTCTAAGTTGATTTATTTGTAGTGATTATACATAGGGTTTCTTCCTCTCGATTAACTTTTTAATATTTGATAAAACTCAGAGTGGATTCAGTTAGATCTTAGCAGGGTCCAAAATCTACTCAGTACTGTAGTCCTGCAGTACTCTTCTTCACACTTTTTCTAGCACATATTCTGGGGTTAGGACCCTGATTATGCCATATTTATCTCCTGCTAATTTTTGGAGCGATCAAGAAACTTTAGATATAATACTTAGATGGTGTGTATAATATAAGTATAGTGGTGCTCTATGTGGTTAGTAGTGATTCGTGAATATAGAACCTCTCTTGATAAAGAACCGATCTCTAATTACTTAAATCACTCATTCGAGCTAACTCCACCACGGACATAACATGACGGACTTATGTTGGTTGATCCTAAAAATAATAAATTCTGACACCATTTTCTCAAATTTAGTTATAAAAGTGGTGTGAATCTTTAATTTTGAATACTTCTTCTTTTCTCGTTATACTCTGAACTCTAGAACTTAAGACTCATCACTAGAAAGTAAAACCAATCAAAACTCATCAGAACAAAATGTCTACCGGTAAAACTTACTTAATCACGGGTGCTACTCGTGGTATTGGATTTGAATTAACCAAAAGATTATCATCAATCCCTGAAAACACCATCATCGCCACTTCATTAGATCCAGAAACATCAACCGACCTAAAAAATTTACAAGACAAGAATAAAAACATTCGTATTGTTAAATTAGACGTTTCATCTAAACAATCAGTCAATAACCTAGATCCGCAATTGAAAGAAATCGCAAAAGATGGGATCGATATAGTCATTAATAATGCAGGAATCGCTAAAGCTTCTTCAAGTAGACCAATCATGGAAACTGAATGGGAAACTTGGATAGAACACTATACAACAAATGCACTTGGCCCAATCATGACAACAAGGGCAGTATATCCATATTTACTTAAGAAACCAACAAGGCAAATCATTTTCATTTCAAGTGGTTTGGGCTCATTGACTGAATTCATGCCTATTTCAACTTCAGCATACGGTCAATCAAAAGCGGCAATTAATCATGCTGTGAAGACATTATCATTTGAATTAAAGGATGAGGGATTCACCGTTATTTGCGTACATCCTGGAATCGTTTCTACTGAAATGTCTAAAGCTGCCAAACTTGTTATTCCTGAACATTTGAAGGATTCTCTTGCTAAATTGGCAATCACTCCTAATCAATCTGCTGATTATTTGGTTGAATTGTTTAATGGGATTACTAAAAGTTCAAATGGTCTGTTTTATAATTATGATGGTGCATTGTTCCCATTCTAATAGAAAATATATCTCGTTGAGCAGAGACAGCATATCGAACTGTGTTATATAATTAGTACCACTTATCTGTTTATATTAAATACATATCTCCCTTTAGCTTCAGCCCAAACATCGCAAGAGACTGCCTAAATCTATTAAGCTGATTGTTTCTTCTACTATATATATAATGAGTCGCTGAGTCGTGTCTCCTCCACTGGCCCACTATAGATAGTTGATAGTTTAAGGAAGTTCCGATGGAAAAATGTTGAACTGTTGAAACTTGAGATTCGAATTCGAAGTGAATCTCGATTAGAATATAATTGCCAGTTTGGTAGTTTTAGTGATATGAATATCTAATAAGATAAGACGGGATTTAGGGAGTTGAGAGATAACAGGTTAGAGATGAGAGTAGAGAAGTCAACTATAAGAAAAGTGGACTTCGCTCATGCTTTTGTATAACATTGATTCAATTAACGACTCATCTGTGTAAAACTTTGGTAGAACTATTCCGACCGGATTTCATATTCAAATATGAACCGATAAAGATATTCAATACGGGTAATCTGAAAATTGGCCGTGCTTCATATGAAAGTTTTATGTATGATGAACTCATCCTTAGCCCAACAGAATCGATTTTGCAAGGTTCAAGATTCCACTGATGTCGTTTTATCTTAAGTCTGGAATCTGAATTCAGGATAATCTCTCTTCTAGAAAAAAACCGTTGAAACTTGATGATCAGGAAATCATAGAAAAACCGTTTTTCTCGCTTATCGTTTCTTCTTTATGGACTTTGCATGATTGTTATATAATATATATGAAAGTTGAAAGTTGAAGAAAAAGATAGGTCCAAAGAGTTTTGGAGTAACTTCTATGTAGTTTATCGGACTTTAATTAGTAAGTTAGTTTAGACACCATGATTCAAGTACCCCAATGATAGCCTTGTTGATTCTGAAATTTGAATCACTTCGATGAGACTCAAGCTGATAATTCAATCATCAGAATTCGATAAGCATAATTTACCTCATTTTGGACGCAGTGAATGTGTCAATCAAAGCAGAGTGATGAGGAGATAGACGATGCGAATGGAGATGAATAGCGAACAGTTCGCTAACGAGTACTCAATCTATGAATCTATTTAATTTTCAACTCTCCGTCTTTCTCGTGATATTTCTGCGATCTCAAAAGAAAGCTCCGCTATCGGAAGCTCCACCCTGCATGCGGCTATTAAAGTCACGTGAGCGCGCCTAAAGTGTGAGATTACCCGATCAACACAGCTCAAAATTTGCAGGTGGTGACGAGATGTAAAATTTTCTCTGGAGCTTTCACTAGGAACATGCTGAAGTTCAGTACACACTGGATGTGTTTATAGAGAGTGATACACTTATGACACACTCTACTGCTTCACGCCCATGACTCACTCTTCACCTGGAATGACCTTCTCTTTTTGCTTGACCACCAGTTGTAAGTTGTAACGAATCAACACTTTGCATTTAAGCGGACTTGTTATTATATCATCTAAGAATGAAGAATGAAAGAATGAAAAGTTACAAAAAGTAAATTCTCTTGCTGTAAAAACGTACTCTATTTCAAATATCTTCGACTATCCTTTCCATTTTCAATTTTTTATGTCTCCGACCTGTCATGGAGATCCTACATCGTAATCTAATCAGGCCCACTTGATCGTGATTATTGAATGGAACGAATTTCTTAATTGAGAATAATCATCATTGAATCCCGAGATTCATAAGAAATTTTATTATTCAAGAATCATGCATGAACAACTAATTGCACTTGACTTCTCAGCCTTATTATTGGATGTTAAAATTCCACTAGTCAAATCTTTTATCATTTTGCATAAAAATTTTACCTTTTATCACCTTTTGATTAAAATCATATATGTGAAAATCTATATAAGCTTCTTGATTTCCACTTTCTTTGAACGATATCTCTAATTAAAAGGTCTATTTATATATCCAAAATGAGTTCTGATAAAGAAATAAAAGATGTGGAAGTGATCTCTGAAGATCAAACTGCTTCTTTAGAATCAGGTTTAAAAGGTGTTAAACTAGACAAGATGGCACAATTCGAATCAACAGATTCAGTTTTAGCTGAAAAAATTAATTTAATCAATGATGCTATTGATGAAATTGGTTTTACATGGTATCATATTAAATTATTCTTAATTGCTGGGTTTGGTTATTCTATTGATTCTCAAATGGAAATGATCCAATCTTCTGTTAAAACTTATGTTAATTATCAAATGTGGGGAGCTACTAAATTCCCATTGACTAACGTTACATTCTATGCTGGTTTAATCTGTGGTTCTGTCTTCTTCGGTTTTGGTTCCGATATCATTGGTAGAAAATTAGTTTTCAATACTTCTATTTTCTTAACTTCAATCTTTGGGTTCTTAACAGGTGCAATGGACAGTTTTTCAACTTATAATATCTTTATGTTTTTATCTGCTTTTGCAGCAGGTGGTAACATTGCCACTGATATTTCTGTGTTTTTAGAATATTTACCATCTAAATATCAATTTTTAAATACAACTATGGCTTTCTATTGGGGTATTGGTCAAACTATTGCCTGTTTATTATCTTGGGCTTTCATCCCAAATAATTCTTGTGAAAGTGATGCTTATTGTCCTTCCCATATCAACAGAGGTTGGAGATACGTTTGGTATGCTAACTCTGGTATTTGTTTATTTGCAGCATTAGTTAGATTTTTCATTTTAAACATGGATGAAACCCCAAAATTTTTAATTTCTGTTGGTAAAGATGAAGAAGCATATGAAGCATTAAAGAAAATTGCTGATAAATATAACAGACCAATGAGTTTGACATTAGAGCAATTACAAGAATGTGGTGAAATCAAACAAAATTATTTCGATGCTTCTAAAGATGCAAGTTTTAAATCATTAATGAGAACAATTGGTACAAATTTGAAAATATTATTCCAAAATAAAATAGTTGCAAGATCAACAATCCTAATCTTCTTATCTTGGGGTTTCATTGGTCTTTCATATTCTATCTTCTATAACTTCTTATACATCTTCATTGCCTCACATGGTGGTGATACCGGTTCTTCAACTTATTTAGTTTATAGAAATGCAGCAATTGCAAATTTTGCAGGTATTTTTGGTCCAATTTTAGCAGGTTTTATGATTCTAATCAAATTTAAATTCATGGGGAAAGAATACGTCTTTGGTAGAAGAGGTACATTAGCATTTGGTGCCATTTCTTCAATGGCAATTTTATTCGGTTATACATCAGTTAGAACCCCTTCAGCAGATGCAGGATTTGGTGCAGCCACTTATTTCTTCATCAATATTTATTATGGTACTTTATACGCATATACCCCAGAGACATTCCCAACTAAGGCGAGAGGTACAGGTGTTGGTTTCTCATTGTTAGTCAGTAGATTCTTTGGTATTTTTGCACCAGTTATTTATTACTATGCTGCTCATTCAGGTTCTTCTGTTCCTATTTGGGTTTGTGGGGCAATTATTGGTTGTTTGTCTATCATTGCTGTGTTCTTACCATTCGAACCAAGTTTAAAGAAAACTCTATAGAGTGTGTGTGTTTTATATTTGTTTACTTTTTAATTTTAATAACTTTTGATATTTGATTTATGTACTAAAGTAGTGTTTTTTGTTAGGGTTTGTAGTGTTTGTTGAGTAATGTGACATATTTTGACTCCATTAAAACTCGAATTTTGGCTAGCTCCATTCACTATCTGATATCACTTACCCCATATGCAGAATCGTTAAAACCCATATGCTGATTCAAACCCCAAAGTGGTGATGATTATTGGTCAAATTACTTGAATTCGAAATTTTCAAGATTTTAGAAAAGGATAATAATCTGCTTTTTTAGTACTTGATAACTAGACTAGATTCAAGCCACTAACTACTCAACTCCATGGGCCAAAGACTACAGAAAATGGAGAAATTCCACAAATTTATTCCAAAACACAAAGACAGAATTGAGTTCCGGGAACGGGTCGGAACTCGAAGATGATCGAAATCGGACTTCGTTTTTTTTTTCGTCATACTAAAAAAAAAGTGTCGATGAATCTCGAAAAGTTTTAAACTCCATCAAATCCAACAGATCTCGATTCTCCAAATGTCAGACTCATCTTCTCTCGCTGTGCAAGTCGAAGTCAGAGCCTTGATCTCCGGTGCGAAACCACTGCAGCTGGAGTTCCTCAGATCAGACAATGTCAACGACGTTTATGCTTCTTTTGGTTATACTCCACAAGTTCAACACATTACCAGTTTCAATTTGGTCTTCAAAGGTGAGGTTTTAGAACCTGAAGTCCCATTACAGTCCTTGTTGAAAGATGCAAACGATGCAAGCTTGACCATTGAAGCTAAACCAAAGGCTTATACTGGGAAGTCAATCATTGACCATTTAGTCAGTATTAGAAAAATTGTTGGTATTCCACAAGATGAATCATTTGGTATCAATCAAGGGATTTCTAAGATCAATGATTTGGAGTTAGGTGAAATCATTGAACCTATTCAAAAAGACGTTGAAGAACCAAAAGAAGGTGAAGCTGAAGACGAAGAAGCCAAAAAGATTCCAACTCCAACTTCTCAAGAAATTGAAACCGTTTCTAAATTGATCGATTCAATGTTTGATAAATTACCATCTGACTTCAACACTCCTAAACAATTGATTGTTCCTGCTGTTCGTGGTTTATATTTAAGTCCATGGAATCCAATCCCATTAAATCAAAAAGTTAAAGGCACTTTAGTCTACATTGTTTTAAACACTTTAGAAAATGAAACTTATCATATCACTGGTAACACTGCTGGGTTCTACGTTAATAAATCAACCAATGTTAAGTTTGATGCAACTCCAAAGGAAACTTCATTCAAATCATATAATTTATATGAATTGATCTCCAAAGTTTCTAAAAACTTCAAAGCTCAAATCGAACAAAATAAGAAAACTTTGGCTGATTTGGATCAAGTCACCTATTCCAATTCACCAACTGATTATTTATCAACTCCATGGATCACTAAACCTATCAATTCAATTGCTGATTTCGGTAAACTTCAATTCAATGACAGTAATACATTCAGAGATTTTAATGATGAAATCCAAAGTTTGAAAGAATTCCCTGGTAAGACCGTTCAAGATAGAATCATTTGTGAACGTTTGATCTCTAAAACTTTCCATGAATTCACAAATGATGCAGTCAAGGGTGCTCTATCAATTATTTCTGGTGAAATCGCTCCAATTGAAGCTAATGAAGTTCAAGAAAATAACATTTATTCTCATAATGGTATTTTCTACTCTTATGCCGTTGATTCTGGTTCATTCTCTGAAATTGGTGGTAATGAAGCTTCAAGAGCTTCATCTAACCAGGATTTACAAACTTTGAACTATTTGAATCAAGTTGAATCAAAGGGGATCTATACCTTAATGACCACTATTGTTGATTATGCAGGTAAAAGAATCGTTTGTCAAGCTCCTGTCCCTGGTTTATTCCAATCTTCTGAACCAATTGAAGTCAAGAATGAAGAAACTGGTGAGATTGAATTACTTGATGGTGAACCATTAACTAAAATCGATTATGGTCGTGATGAAAATGAAGGTGGTGAGATTAAATCTAATGAATCATACGTTGAAAGTTTAGAAACAATTAGAAAAATCTTACATTTCAAAAAAGAATCAATCAATGATGCTGAATTAGTTACAAGTCCTGATATTAAAGGTATGATTGGTATTGATAAACGTAAATACATCATTGACTTATATAATGCCACTCCATTAGATATCGAATTCATTGAAGCTCATTATGATTCCAATTCAAAAGATTCTTATCCACATAGACAAACCGTTGTTCGTATTGAAGCAGTTCAACAATGGTGGAGTACTAAGATCAATGAATTAATCACTGAAGAAGCTAAATTGAAAGGAATTGATTTATCAGTTCCTATTAAAAAGGGTGAATCATTACCAGAGATTAACATTGATGAAGAAAAATTACTGTTTTCAGTTGATGCTTTCCAAAATGGTAAAGAAGATTCAAATGTTCGTGATTTATCTAAATTTATTAAATCTACTTTGATTCCTAAATTCGTTGATCAATTTGATTCTTCTTCCAATATCATTCCTATTGATGGTAACCATTTAGTTTCAGCATTACATAAAGCTGGTATTAACGTTAGATATTTAGGTGAAATTGCTAAAGAATTAGAAAAAAGAATCTCAGTTGCTAAAAATGAAGAATCAAAAGCTTTAGTTGATAATGAAGAATTAAATAAATCATTTGAAGAAAGAGCTAATTTAAGAAATGAAAAATTAATCAAAGAATTTGAAAAAAAACAAGAAGCTGAATCAAAAGGAGAAACTTATGAAATTGAAAAATTAGAAGAAATTAACGAAGATGAAGATGAATCTAAAGTGATTGAATCCAACACCAAATTAATAAAAAATTCAAAATTATATCAAGGTTTATTGGCAGTCATCAATCAAGAATTAATCGCTCGTGCCTCAAAACATATCTTAAGATCATATTCTTCTAAACTATCAATTGAATTAATCCCATCTTTGGTATCCCATTTCCATAATTGTTTATTAGGTACCCAATACAATCCTAATCCGACTATTTCAATCAATAATGAAGAAGGTTTCTACACTGTTGAAGAATTAAAATTTGTTGATTTAACACCTGTTTCAATCAAAGAATTGGTTGAAAAAGAAGTTCAAACTCGTTATAGAACTTCATTACCTGTTGATTGGATTGAAACAATCTCTCCATTCCAATTACAAAGAGAAATCTCATATAAATTTGGTATTCAATGGATTGAACGTGATTATTCATTTGTTAAAAAGCCATTAGAAGAAACTCCAGTTGTTAACAAAAACTCTAAGAAAAATAAAAAGAACATTAAAATTCAAGAAAGAGTCAATGTTTTCGAACCTCAAGACATTTCATTATCACCAATCATTAAAACCATTAAACCACGTTCTAGTACAGGTGAACAATACTTTGAAGCGGGTAGATTACAACTTCAAAAGACTTCAGAAGAAGAAGAAGAAGAAGCAAAATCAGAAGAATCTAAAATTGAAGGATTAGCATTAATTAATGAATCAATCACAATTTATATTCAAGTCCATGGTGAAATTCATGCAGAAGTTCAAAAATTATATTCTTCAATCGCACAAATCTATAGAAGTATCGGTTTGAAAAAAGAAGCATTAATAATTGGCCGTAAATCAGTTGCAATCAGTGAAAGAGTCTTTGGTTTAGATTCCCATGAAACAATCGTCTCATACTTGAATTTATCAACTTATGAAGCAGATTTCGGTAACATCACTAATGCAATCAAGGCATTCGATCGTATTAATCAAATTTTCAACTCAAACCATTTGATTAATCATGTTTCAATTCCTATCATCAATGGAGATTTGATTAATCTATTACAAGATAACGGATATTATAAATCTGCAATCCATTTAACTTCTCAATTATTGAAATCTATAGATGATGCATCATACGTTTCTGGTTTTTTCAAATTCAGATTAAGTTACCTTTATGGATTAATTCAAAATTATCCAAATGCTTTAAAATTCGCAAGTGAATCGTATGAAGAATTGAAGGTCGTTGCGTCAGGTTATCATTATTTAACTAAACAAGTCAAGAATTTGAAAGATAGAATGACTCAGTTGATTAATTTCAAGAAAGAAGAAGCTGAATTCAATAAACAACAAAGAAAATTAAATGGTAATGTTACTAATGGTAAGAATGGTAAGAAATTAAAAGAATCAAAGGATGATAATAAAGTTGACTTTTCTGATAAATCAGTTGATGAAATTTTGAAATACGTCTTATCCAAAGATTAGTTGTTGATTGAATTTGTAAATAAATTTAAAAGTTGTGTATATATTAATAAAACTTATACTTTTGTTATTTGTTGGTGTAGTGTTTACAATATGAATAATGATATCGTGTATGATTTATACATTTATTTATTTATTTAATAAAGAATTAATTTCAACAAATGATTTATTTGCAAAAAATTTAACATCAACATCATCATCAAATTTCAAAGCTTCTAAATTTGGTAGAATTAATTGATCAACTAATTCAATTTTATCAAATTTGATTAAAATTTTAACGATTTCTAAATATGATTTAGCAACATTGAATCTAATATTTGGGATTTTATCCTTTGATAATTTATTGATAAATGGTATGATTTCATTGATTATTATTTCACCATTTAATGATCTTATGATTTTAGTCAACACGAACAATGAAGTTAATCTATGAATGAAATTATTCATCATTTCTTTATCTTCATCATTAAGGATTTTTTTAATAATTTGTTCATTTGACCAATCTGAACCAAAAATTTCACTTAATTTAGAAATGTTTTCAATTGCTTCATTTCTAATTGAATAAACGTTATCCCATAACCAAGATAGAACTAAATCACCTAATTCTTCATCGAATAGTTCCATTCCTAATTGTTTGGCTAATGATGGAATGTATTGAATTATAGCTAATCTAACTCTCCATTGTTTGTCTTTAGCTAATTCTGAAATGGCAGGTAATAAAGAGTTTATTAATAAATTAATATCAATCGATTGATTGATTAGATTTAATTTTGAAATGATATTTAATTTAACTTCTGGGAATTCATCTTTTAACATTGGTATAAAAATTGGTAATAGGTCATTTATAATTGTTTCTTTATCAAATAAATTGGTTAATTCAATAATTTCATTTGCTAATGAAGATCTTACCAATTCTGAAGAATCATTACTTAATAATTTAATTTGTGGTAAAATTAAGTTAATTAAATCATTTTGTTGAATTAATTTACAAAATTTATTCAAGTGTTTTAAAATTGATTTTTTAACTTCTGATTCATTATCATTCAATAGATTTAAAAATGATTTTATAAACTGTGTTTTATCTGTGAAATTTAAAACAATTGTTTCAAATCTTTCACTAACCATATAACGAACTCTCCAACTTGGATCATTAATTAAATTGAAAGTTGTCTCTAATAATGAATCAACGTTTTCTGTATCATTTTTGGAGTTGAAATAATGTAAGATTGAAATTAATACATCAATACTTAATAATTTAACGGAATCTTGTTTATCATTAGTTAAAGATTTGAACATTATTGAAATCAATTCCCAATCTTTTTCATTTGAGGTTCCTGGATTATTTGTGAATAGATCAATTATTGTTGGTAGATTAGTAGCAGCAGATCTTTGAACCATTGGAGCATCAAAATCATTAACTAATTTCAAATAAACGTTTAATAAATTAAATCTTTTTTCTTCATCAACTTTGATTATAATACTTTTGAATAAACCAGTCGACGAGACTTTAGCAGAAAACCAATCGGTATTAGCTAGTGATAGAATTAGTGGATAGAATTCATCATTCAACTGTTCTAAAGATAATTGAGTTGCAATTTTATTTAAAGATTCAACAGCCTTATCTCTAACTAAAGGTTCTTCAGTTGATGATAAAGTATTTAAAATAGGTAATAATAAATGGGCGTATTCAGCACCACCAATCAATGGAACAAAATGACCCAATTGTTCAGCTAATACGGTAAACACTTCATCTTCATCATCTTGAGCAACTTCATGTAAAAATGGAATCAATTCTGTTCTTGATCTTTCAGGTCCTAAAGCTAAGGCAATGGTATCCAATTTCAACATTGCTTCCACACGGTTAGACACATCGTCGTGTTTCAATTCATCCATTAATAAAGCCAATGGATAAATATCATCATTAATTGAATCAGTCATTATTAAAAAGGGGTGGGTTATATGTGTTTTAAAATGGGTTCTACTGTGTAATTGAAGATGCGGGAAAAAAGGACACGGAGTGGGATGACGGGATTGGTTCTTTAGTTTGGGATTGGGAGGAAATACAGGAAAACCAATTCGTTGATTTTGGATTGATTTCTGGATTGATTTGAAATTGTTTTTATTGTTTTTTTTGGAAATTTGTCGGATTTTTTTTACTTTAGAGAAAACAACATATTTAAATTTCCTAAAAGGGTAATTACTGAATTGGTAAAGGTTGTGTGGCACTGCTTTAACATCCGGACATTTCCGCATTTCTACTCCATAAAAATCTCAATTCTGGAGATTTAATACTCATTTTTGTGTGATAAAACCAGTGGAAATGACCTCTTTAGAAGACTCGATAAGCTCGCTGTTGTCATCACAGACGCTTCCAACGAGCTCCATTGCAAATGAGTACAAGAAAGCTGCCAAACTATTCATCAATAGAAAGTTCAGTAAGAGTTATTTCATCGTTATTCAATTAATTCAATCATCAAAGGAATTATATTATGATAAATTGATGTCCAAACAGTTATTCATCCAGATCTGGTCGTTGTATTTCAATTTGATTGATGTTTTCATAAATCAAGGAGTTAAAGAGTTGAATAATAGTGAGTTGGAGAAGTTGAGTGATTTGTTCATTGATGGTTCTTTGTTTGATGAATTGAATTCATTGTATGACATTCCTATTGAATTGGTTATATCTTTGTTGATTATCAAGTTGAATAACAAGGAAACTAATATTTCTGAGTTACAGAAGAATGTTGATGATTATTTAAGTACGATTGATGTTTCACAGGTTGAATATTCACAATATTTAAAATTGTTGAAGATTTATTACTTTGAGTTACTGATAAAAGTTGAAAAGATCAATAAGATCGAAGACAGGATATTGAGAAATTATAATATTTCTGAGAAGGAGGAAATGATTAATGAGTTGCATGAATTTCAAAAGAAGTTGGAGTTGGAGAAGATTAATGAAGAGAATAAAAGAAAAGAAGAGTTGATGATGAAGAAGAAGAGAGAAATGAAGAAAGAAGAGAAAAGGGAGAGGGAAAGACAGAAACAAAAACAGAGAAGGGAAGTTGAAAAAAGCGAAGAAGAACTGGAAGTTGTGAATGATAAAAGTGACAGTAATGATAATATTCTACTGCTGTTAAAAGACAAAATATTCCAATTGAATTCTCATAAATATCCAATTTTATTGCTGATTCTCTCTATTGTGTCCATTATTGGCATTAACAAATCAATGAAATTGATCCAATTGAACAACAAACTGAAGCAACTCTTCACAAGATTCTACATGAAGATTTATGAAGTGCTAAAGATGGGATTCCAAGTGACTTATGTGTGATTAAATGAATGTTTTAGATATGTTTGTTGTAGAGGTGTCGGACTTCTTTGTATGCTTCCGCCTAATCACTATTTTATTGGCACCGTCTAGGGACCTCCTTTATGATTTCAGGTGACTTTAGGGTCCTGGTTGATTATTGTTTCTTTGTATCTTAACTAATGAGTGACAGCAACCTTACACAAAATTCCACTGAGATCTGTAGAGCAGTGACACAAGTAGTGATGTTTGTAGTTTAGTCTATACGTACTACTTAAACTTTAGTACTAATATTCTTAGTCTTGTGCTATCGGTGGATATAAAATACTCTGGATACTGATGGTTTATTTGCTGGATGTGTTGAATCTCAACTAGATTATTTGCTGACAGCTTCATCTGAAACACAATATAGTACAACAGTCACAATAACAACATCGACCACTTTGACTGAAACTCCAGCAGTTGGTGCAGCATCGAGATTGAAGTGAAATTGTTGCTCTGATTATTCATTACCATTTATTCTACCAATCACTTCATTGTGATAACACAAAACGTATAACGCTCTAATGTATAATGACTAATAATACTAAACAATTTCACTAAATAATCATGAAATCTAAGCTGAAGCAATTGCCTGTTTCAAGATTTCTAACCCTTCTTTGATTGTATCTTCAGTGATATTCAAGGCAGGAACGAATCTGATTGTGTTAACACCAGCAGTGATAATCAACAATCCTAAATCTCTTGCCTTTTCCACGATTTTTCCTGGATCTTCTTTGAATTCAATCCCCAATAACAAACCTACACCTCTTACTTCAACGATCTTTTCAGGAAACTCTTCTTTCAATTGATTTAATCCGACTTTGAACAATTCTGAACTCTTATTAACATTTGCTAAAAATTCAGGCTTCGAGACTTCATTCAACACGAATAAACCAATTCTTGAACCTAATGGATTCCCACCATAAGTTGTACCATGATCACCTACTTTCAACACGGATTCCACTTCCTCAGTGATCATTGTAGCACCAATTGGGAACCCGTTACCTAAAGCTTTAGCCATTGTTAAGATATCAGGATGTGCTTCTTTTGGTAAATTACAATGAGCCCATAATTTACCAGATCTTCCTAAACCTGATTGGATTTCATCAAAGATCAATAATGATTTATTTGCCTTTGTGATTTTCTTCAATTCGATAAGGAATTCAGTTGGAATTGGTCTGACACCACCTTCACCTTGAATAGGTTCAATAATAACACCTGCTGTGTTTGCATTAATCAAAGTAAGGAAATGCTCCAAATTCTTCTGGGACACAGAGACACCAGGGATCAAAGGTGCGAATGGGGCTTGATATTTAGCGTTTGGAGTCACTGATAATGCACCCATTGATCTTCCATGGAATGAGTTTTCAAAAGTGATGAACTCAGATTTATCAACATTGATTGATTTCCCATATTTTCTAGCAAATTTTAAAGCTGCCTCGTTGGCTTCAGTACCTGAATTGGCTAAAAAGACTCTTGAAGCGTCATGCATCCCTCCTGAATTTTTGGTATGTTCCACCAATTGTTTGGATAATTCACCAGTCCATAAATTATGATAAAGATTAGAAGAATGGATCAAAGTTAAGGCTTGATCGTACATGATTCTAGCGACTTCAGGGTGTGAGTGACCCAATGCAGTCACTGCAATCCCTGCTGTAAAGTCAATGTATTTGTTGCCTTCAATGTCCCATAAATGAGAACCTTGACCTTTTTCAAAGACGATTGATGGTCTTGAGTAGGTGGTGACTGAATATTTGGAGTTTTCACTGATGAATTTCGCGGATTCTTCGTGCAGAGTGGCGAGGTTTCTCTTGAAAGTTCTGATGTTGGAACGTAGCATCGTGATTGGTGTTTTAGATGGTGGGATCGTATGGGATTTAACAGAATTGTGTGGGTATTTAATCAAAAGATAAAGAGATGATTCATATTTAGTACGCTGCGCTGCCCGAACCGAAAGTGAAAAAAAAATCTCGAAAGTGAAAAAATGTGCGAGTATTAAATACTGAATATTAGTACTAATAGCTACACTTCACCCGCCAAATGAGACCTTCAATCACGCTGTTCAACGCCGCTAAATCAGGAATCAAAGTCATTTCAGAAGACATCGACTATTTCTCCAAACTACCACAAAAACTTCAATCATTTTTCACTCGTTATCCACCTTCTTCATTCAAGGAATACTCAACAAAACCAACTTTAACAACCGACATCAATGCGAACCCATTCTTGCCTAATCGTCATCCAGTGACCAATAAGGTGCACGATCCAAAATACTCCATCAGAAGACAGTCAGATTTATGGAAATTGGCATTCAGATTTGGGGTTGAAGATCAATTGCCAGTTTTACAAAACAATAAAATCTTCTATCAGGAGAAATATGATGCTAATCAATTCATGAAACGTACATTAAGACCTAAATTGGCGAAGTATGAAAGAAATCACGATGAAAGAAAACAAAAGACCGTCGATGCTTTGAAATTGAAAGATGAAACTATTTTGAAAGTTAAAGGTAACAAATATAAACGTTTGTTGGAAAAAAGAGAAAAGAAAGGAAAGAATTGGATATAGTTATTATGAAAGCATCTTGTATATATATATTTATTTGTGTTTGTAGAGGTATTTGGTAATTGTAGGGTGTTTAACATAACTGTCTTCAATATAAGTTTGAAAGAAGAAATTTAAGATCGAGGAGTTGACAAATTGTATGGTAAAAGAACTACATCATTATCCTTCAATCAATCATCTTGTATAAATATTCAATGGAATAAGATCGAGTTTTTCAATTCAGATACTTCAAACCATGAAAATCTATGATATGTAAAATTCTGAACTTCAACTGAAATTAACAATTTAATTGCTCAAAATGTTAAAAGCTGTTAGATATACCAGAAAAATATTCTTTTAAAACTTCCAACTCAATACGATGCTTGAGTCACATAATAGGTAACACTTATATGGGTACTAGTTTTACGCTTGTCAACAACTGATTCTTGAATACTATGGAAAGTTCAAATTCTTGCCGATCAACCTAAAGTTACATTAGATGAATTCGGCACAATTGACGATAAAACGTATGAAATTATAACTGAAAAGGAACCTATTTTTCCAATCACAATTTCCAACCCATTAATTTCATGGAGGGTGACGCTATTTTCAGTGTTTTTTGTAACAGAGTGATTAACATTAACAGACTTCATAGATATTAAATCACGATCATTGGTAGATCTAACGACATCTCGAACTAGAATATTTCATGATTAAATGAAACTACATAGTACAAGGCAAAAAAATAGTGCACTGGCTGCTAAAGTAACTGAACGTTCATGACTGGACAATTATCTAATTATAATCAATACATAATATAATATCTCTCACCGGGAATAGTGTGTGTGTGCACGTGTACTAACGCTAGTTATTTAGTTGCTTATAGGCCAGCATAATTAGGTGTGCAATATTACTAGTAGTGTCGATACCAGATTCGTACACATGATATGATTTTTGTTGATAATATTGAGTCATGACTGTAACAAACTCTCTGTGGATTATGTAATACTTAAGGATTACATCATAAGATTCGTCCTTTACTTCTACTATATAATAATCTACTTTATAATCCATTTATAATCTATTAATCATATTCCAATCAATACTAAACCATCCATTCATTACCAATACACATCATAGTTCATGAAGTATACACTCAGTATTAGCCGATCACTCATAACACTACTAGTAATCTAAGTTAGACCACGGTCCATAAATAAAACAATTTTATTCTTTTTAGTTACCGATGGATCACGTCGTACTACTTTTTTGAGTTGATCATAAAAACTGTTTATAATATTGGCCTATCAGGTATCACAGATTGCTAATGATTATATATAAATGGAATACTAATAGAGTGCAGTACAGTACATTGGGTGTACTTAGCTAATAGATATACAGGATGACTGCAATGGGAATGTACCAACTAGTGACATTAATGACTGTGAGTCATTCATATTCCCACTATATTACATTACCTATATAATTACTATAGAAAGTTATAACAAAACCATAAATTAATACACACACAGTCTATAAGTGCAGTATGGTAGAAACCAGGTTCAACAAACATGGTAGCGTGCCTCCTGTCATTAATAGAGATGAAAACAATGAATCATCGGAGGATGAGACAAGCTCTGTTGAAAACCAAGATACCAGCATCACACAATCGTTACAAGAAGCTTTAGGCGAAGAGGTAAAAGTTGCTTCAATTGAGGACAAACTCACCAAGTCCATATATGCATCAACTGCTGAACTCACAGGTACTGATCAAAAAGAATCCTATAGTTGGTATAAAAATACACTAGAAACTGTCAAAAACAGCTTCAACACTACCAGAAATACCAAGTCTCAACATATGGAATATATTATCAGATTAAAAAACAAGATATTCAATAATACAATTAGATCAAAAACTCTTGAATTAATTTATTTCAAAATCTAATATCATAGATGCTGCACTACTAGACGTATACGTCGTCGTCATGAGCTAGTGCTTATAGTGATCGATATTCTGTACTATATGTAATTAATTATATTACATAACTATCTGCACATATTGAGCGTTAGCTAGCTGCTCACAGTACTAGCGATCTGAATATATTATATCGACAGCAGCTGTACAATTAATTTAACTATATGATATTCATCATACGCGGTCGAAGAACGTTGTGATAATGAGCTGAAACTAGTACTTCATCCTGCATGAAAATTTCGATCTGTTTATTCAAAATTAGTATAGCGAATTATATAGTTAGTTTTCATGGTAGCAGTACTACTACAGTCTACTCTCTAGCAAATTCTAAAAGTTAATTTAAGTACTAGTATTTTGTGAACTCTTTTCACTACTACAGTCTACTCTCTAGCAAATTCTAAAAGTTAATTTAAGTACTAGTATTTTGTGAACTCTTTTCAGTGACCACTTCTTCCAAATCTCCAGTTTTCAATTCTGCCTCTTTTGGAGATTGAAAAGCTTTGAAGGTACTTGAAACAATTGTACATGTGAAGATTAACCAG
>JAKUBM010000080.1:0-40677 GCA_030566895.1 Phaffomyces coquimbonensis
ATTAGAAAGAATATCTGGCTGTGATCTGTGTTTTGGTGGGTCGCAGATATATTTAGTGCTTCCTCCTTGTGGAGCTGTACATACACCCCATAATCCATAACGGTAACTTCCTTGTAAGGGTTCTATAGTGGTAATATTCATATCACGATATGGGCGAATAGTGAAAAACTGATCAAAATCTGCGTTTAATAAGTTAACATCTAATATATAGTTTGATGAAGTTTTAGAAGGTGAATCATAAAAAGTGACACTGGAAAAGGCTAAACTAAGAATACTAAATACTAATGTTGTTCCTAATAAGACTAAGCTAGCTATAGAACGAGACATGATGGTTTGATTAGAATTCTATAATGCTAAATTAAAAGTTTGGAAGAAAAAAAAAGGAGGTGTTCAAACTTCAAATTTCATTGTCAACTTTCAAGCTTTTTATATAGATATTTTAGATAAAGTTTTTTTTTTAAATTGTCTGCGGGCAGGGCTTGGCTTCTTAAGCTTGATTGGATGACAGAAATTATTTGAAGGTTAAATTTCCACTTTTTATTTGTGAGAATTTTCATGAGGCATTAATTTATTATGCGAATTGAGATCAGCACTAAACTTTGAAGTTTAAGTTTTGAATTGACGTGCTTCTTCCGTCGAGTTTTTCCAATTGGCAAGATTTATATGAATGAGCATTTTGTCTTGTTTCAAATATGAAGTATAAACTAAGACTTTAAATACATGGGCGCTTGTAATGATGTGTTTTGTGCTTTAACTTGTTCATCCTCGAGTGAGGTTTTCTTATAAAGAGCTACATCCGTTTTCTTATAGCGCGCTACGCCGCACCGCGCTCCTAAGAATGACTAAACCTGGACAGTGGAGGCTGGTTACTGGTACATACCATATATATCAGGTTTCAGGATTCAGAATTCAGGAGTAAGCAATCAGGATTCAGCAATATCATTATCATATATGTGTGATTTTATTGCTTGAGCTAGTTGAAGTACTAGTGAACTCTTTACTTTTCAATATGAGATAAATAAGTGCGCATGGGTTTTTAGCGATCTTTTTGATCATTTTCAACAATTTTGAACTCATGAGGCAAGATCAATAAACTGTAATTAATATTGATATCACCATCGTCGTTGACACACAAAACAATAAAATCATCTATCAAGAGAAATATGATGCTAATCAATTCATGAAGCATACGTTGAGACCTGAATTGGCGAAATATGAAAGAAACCACGATGAAAGAAAACAAAAGACAGTTGATGCTTTGAAATTGAAAGATGAAACTATCTTGAAAGTTAAAGGTAATAAATACAAACGTTTATTGGAAAAAAGAGAAAAGAAAGGAAATAATTGGATATGGTTATAATAATAGAATCTTGTACATATTTATTTGTGTTTGTAGAGGTATTTGGTAATTTTAGGGTGTTCAACATAACTGTCTTCAATATAAGTTTGAAAGAAGAAATCTAGACAGTCGTAAGTTCGTTAAAAAATTGTATAGTAAGGAATTATGAAACTACATCATTATTCATCAAGTATTAATCGTGTATAAACATCCAATGGAATAAGATCCGAGTTTCTCAATTCAAGATAGTTAAAACCATGAAAATCTATTATATGTAAAACTCTGAATTTCAACTGGAGTTAACAGTTTGATTATTCAGAATGTTAAAAATTGTTGAATATGCCAGATTTAAAAACAATATTCTCAACTTTAAAGGCTGCAGGATTTCACTAGATGCTCATCCCACATGATGCACAATATATACATGATGCACAATATAACAAAAGTTTTGCTGGCAATATTTCAATACAATAAAAAAAGCACAAATTTTGATAATCTTCACTCAATTTTCTACAATCTCAACCAAAGATAAAGAGCAGTACGATATCAGTAAATACTAAACTATGAAGCCACGCTGCATGCAAAAAAATGCCACAATAAGTGAGATAGCATTCCAAAAGTTAACTGAAAAGTTTACCATTTTTTTGAAACAATCAATTTGTTTTCTAATTCGTTACGATTTGGGAATCATTATTTTAATTCATGGAGGGTCGGTCACCCTGTTTTGAAAGATTCTTCAAATACTAAAATTAACAGATTTTGATCTCGATTCATGATACTCACTCA
This sequence comes from Phaffomyces coquimbonensis, assembly GCA_030566895.1. Taxonomy (NCBI): domain Eukaryota; kingdom Fungi; phylum Ascomycota; class Saccharomycetes; order Phaffomycetales; family Phaffomycetaceae; genus Phaffomyces; species Phaffomyces coquimbonensis. The sequence continues at coordinate 2,126 of JAKUBM010000080.1, forward strand.
AATATGGGCTATGATGCTTTTTATAACATTCACAAATTACAACCCAGAAAAGTATTAGTGGAACCTGTAAAACTGAACATAAATAGAATTTATCTAATCATAATATTTCATAATATTTCACACATATCATGACTAGTAATTATATAATATATTATAAAAATTACTAGTTTAATGAAGTAGTGTAGATGATTTAGTTGCTTATAGGCCAGCATTAGTGCAATATTAATAGATTCAGATATATTTCTAATTACCGACGGATAGCGCCGTATTGATTTTTTGAGCTTATCAAAAAAAACTCGAATAATTAATTTAATTCAAAATATAAAAGAATTTCTAAAAATCTAAGATTTGAATATTATATAATAATAATTATAATATAATTAACACGTTTATTAGATAATATATCATATATACTGCTTGAGTATAGTGCATATTGAGGTAGATGCACAATATAAAAATACAGAGTTACAACAGATGAACTAATTAACTCATGGTAATTTATTGTGTATTCATAAAAACTGTTTTTTATGTGTTTGAAGATTCAATCAAGTGCTAAAATTCAACTTCAAACTCCACATAATTCATCTCTGAGAAAAAAGTAGAAATTATCATTAAGTTCCCCCACCGAATGAAGAAAGACTCTATATTGTTTTTTTCCATTTCAATGATCACTGATATTTGTGATCTCTACGATACACAATACATAATCAATATTAAATCTGAGGCTTTATCACTTTATCAAGTAAATATGTCAATTCAGCAAAACAAGTCTGAAACGTTTCAGATATCATTGTACACCAATTTTCCAAATTTTCAGTACATAATATTTTGTGTGAAAAAAAATATTTCCTGATTTGGGTCCCAATTGGATCTTTTGAAACTCGTTTCACTAAAATTGAAACAATATATAACCTTCCATCTCTCTTATTCTCTTAGCATGATCGCAACCTCTCTCTCACTCTCAATCCCTCAACTCCTCATTAAATTATTCAATCATGAACTTATTTCTAATTTCACTAATATTTTCAATCTCATCACTCCTCCCAACAATCCTAGCCACAAACCAAGATTATGCCTTCGTTTTATTCCAAGATATCAAATCACATACTCAAGACTATATGAATTTATTCATCTATGGTTCTGAGATTGAAGTTCCTCAAGTATTAGGAACTTACTATCAAAAAATCGTCACTTTTCAAGATGATTCATATTCTTCATTATTAACCGATTTCCCAGTGAATGAAGTAACTAGTGCCGTGGAACAATTACCATGGTTTAAAGAAAGATTATCAAGTGAGTTACAAAGTGCATTGACTAAAAATATGGATAATTCAACAATGACTACGGTTTATGATTCAAGTAGTACTGATTTAAAACCAATTACTAGAGTCCCTACTTATTATGGTGTTCCTAGTTATGCTTACAACAAATCGAGATCTAGTACCTATACTGAATCAAATAGTTCTAGTTATTCAAAATCAATGATTGGTGGAGCGGTTCAAATTTCAAAGACTCCAATTTATTTGTTTAGTGTGTTTTCTTTAGTATTGTTGGCAGTTTAGTATATTTAACTGATGTGTTATAATTTGATTGATGTAGAAGTAGAAGTTATAGATCTTTCCAATTTGATTTCTCTAGAGTATCAACTTTTTTCCTTGTTAAAATTTTGAAAAATCCACAAGTTATCATTTCTTCACATTTTTGTAAAAATAAAGCCAATGTAAATTTATCCCATTTTTCATCATCATTAATATCTAAATCATTGAAAAATTGATAAATGTATTTAAATTTCCTGAAATCATTTAAATAATTCTCATATATTTGATCAGGATCATCCAATATCAAGTTCAGATCCTTAATTATTCCATCTCTATTTAAAGAATATTTAAAAGATTGATAAAAATCATAAATGTTTAAATGTAATGTCGTCTCCCTGTAAATTTTATACATGTTTGATAAAAATGGATCAATTGAATTATTTAATCTGTTAAGAACTTCATTTGCTGATTTGGAATCACCTAGATATATTTCATGATTGATTAAGGCTTCTTGTAATGTTGATTTATAATTAGGTATTAAATTGGTTTTGATCACTTCAATGTCATTAATTTGGAAAATTTCATTAAAGGTAGTGATTCTATAATCTCCTTTAATATTTTTCTTTAGAAATTCATCTAATGTTTTGAAGAATGAATCTTTTAATTTCCTGAATTCAATTTTAGAATGTAATGAAATCTTATCAGCTGATATATTATTATTTTGATTTAAAATTGATTCCAGATTTTTGAAATCTAGATTTAAATTTAATTTAGAGTTTAATGATTGACAAATATCATCATGTTGAGAATATGTTGAAATCTGTTCTAAAATGTCTTTCAATTCAAGTAATGTGTTGATATTTTCTTTTAATTTTGATATTAATTCATTAAGGAATTGAATTCTAATGAATTCATCGCGACTTGATAATTTATAATAAATTTCTAAGAAGTTTTTCTCTTTATTAAATGCAGTTTTTGTTAATATTTCAGTTGATAATTTATAAATTGATTTGAAATGCGATACATTATTTGAAAAAACTCTAAAAGATTCTTTTAAAAGTTCAATTAATGATAAATCATCATAAAACCATCTATGTATCAATTGAGGATTGAATTCATTTTTTTCAATTAATGTATTGACATGTCTTTTGAAAGATGGTAACATTCTAAGAGCTCTTGTATATGATGGGCTTAATTGTAAATTTGATTCTTTATTGAATAATTTAGATGCTATTATTGATAATGGATTACCATAGAAAAAAGTCATTTTTGCAAATTTCAAGATTTTGGAAAATTCATCAACTGTTTTGATTGAATTTGTAAAACGATCCAAGATGAATTTTGTTAATTCTTCTCCTAAAAGATAATCTTCAGATATTATGACTTCATTAACGATTTTATTAATAATGGTATCGGTTTGTTCGATTTTAAAATGCTTAAATCTTAAAAAATGTGTGACTTCATTATTTAATTTCTTAACAAAACTTTTCAAATTTGTACCAACATTAAAAATGAATTTCATTGGGATCTTACCCAAGAATGAATAGCAAAGTTTTAATAATCTATTAAGTTGTGTTATATTAAAAGAATCAATGTCTTCAAATATTATAACTATTCTAACATCATCTTTTTGTGAAATTGTTGATTGCTTTTTACACCAATCTTCAACGATATCTAAATCATAAGGCAACCTTCTATCATAATTATATTCTTCTTCTTCCTCATCATCATCAGATACCACTGCTATACTTCTTTTCATCCTTGATGTGGTCTTTGTCACTGAATCAACTATAGTTTTCAACGTTTGTCTCATTGTGGTTGATTCTTTGGAATTCAAAATAACAGTTTTAAAATTCTTATTAGAGTTTTTGATATGAGTATCCAATTCGTCAAAGAACTCAGAACTTGTAGCGATACTTGAATTAGGCACCACAATAGCAGTATCAATATGATCCACACATGGTTCTTGTATAAGTTTTGTGATATCAGCCAGTATTTTGGCACTCAGATCCTTCATGATTGAATGTGAGAGTCGTTCTTGCCTCTGCGAGAGACTTGTGAATAGATCATACCGCAGTTGGACGTTTTCTAGTGGTTCTTCCCCTTTGAAGAGTTGTGGAAATGAGAAATCAGTATCTTTAGAAATTAAACCTTCTCCAGCTATTAGTGTGGTTGGAGTGTTGGATTCCGATTTGATCTTCTGGCGTTTGGAGGAGTTGAGGACGTAGAATTTCTTCTGTGATTCGTTGTAGGAATTGTCGTCCATGAAGAGAAACAAGTAGCAAAAATTTAACGAATGAGACGTAATTAAATTCTTTTACTTGAAAAGTAAACAAAGAAGCACCAGGGCTAGCTAACCACTGTATGCTGAGATTTACTGCGAGAGAACCCTTAGACTCAAATATACACTGTATATATATACTGCATAGCCTCGGGAAGAATTTAAACACTAAATTTTAGCCTCAGATAAATTCAATTCAAGTCGAATTAAAAATGGCCCAAATCAGATTCAGCGGCTCTGAAAACGTCCACAATCTCGCTGAGGTTATTCCACACTTTGCCTTCCCTTTCTCTGAGACTGATGGCTCCGTTGCTGTTCCGGGCACAGAGACTGCTGAGTTCTCTCCAATCTTCAGAAACAAATGTCTAAATGGTGAAGCTCCACCGTATGTTTTACATCCAACGTTGTCTACTTTCTACCAGATGTTTGAGGAGTCAATCAAGATTCATGGTGCCAACAATTCGATTGGTTATAGATCCAAAAAAGCCAATTCTGATGATTTTAACGATTATTACACTTGGGAGTCTTACGACCAATTAGCAAAGAAGAGAACTTGGGCAGGTTCTGCATTTGTTCAATTAGTCGAGAAATATGCTCCTTCCACCAAAGATGATTTCATTCTGACTTTATATGCTGCTAATAAACCAGAATGGATCATTAGTGATTTGGCTACCCATGCTTATTCAATTCCAAACACTCCATTATATGATACTTTAGGTGCTGAAGCTTCTGAATATATCTTAAATTTAACCGAATCACCAATCATGGTGTTATCCAAATCCAAAGTGACTAAAGTCTTCGATATTGCTTCACCATTTTTAAAGATTTTAATCTCAATTGAAGATTTAAATTCAATTGATGATAAAGAAATCATTGAACAGGCCTCTGAAAAAGGTTATCATTTAATCGATTTCAAACAATTATTAGCAATTGGTAAAGAAAATGAATTGCCTCATAGACCACCAACTCCTGACACTTTATACACTATATCATTCACTTCAGGTACAACAGGAACCCCAAAGGGTGTTGAATTAAAACATTCCCATATTTGTGCAGCTGCTTTATTCTTATTCGTTCATGTTAAAATTCCTAAAAATCCAGTATCATTGGTGTTCTTACCATTAGCTCATGTTTATGAAAGATTTAAGATCGTTTATGAATTAAGTCAAGGTGGTTCTATTGGATTTCCTCATAATCCTGAAAATCCAAAGACATTTTTAACTGATATTAAGATCTTAAAACCATCTCATATTAGTTCTGTTCCAAGATTATACAATAGAATTGAAAGTGGATTGAAAGAAAAAATCAAAACAACACCAGGTTTTACAGGTTGGTTATTAAGATTTGCAGTTAATTATAAATTAAGCACTGGTATTGAGGATGAAGAAAATCCAAGTTTTTTAACTTCAATACTGAACAAACTTGTTATAAATAAGATTAAAAAGCAACTAGGATTTGAAAATCTTGATTTTTTAATCACTGGTGGCTCACCATTAGCTGCAGAATCTATAATTTATTTACGTAAAGTTTTAAATTGTGGATTTTATCAAGGTTATGGATCTTCTGAATCATTTGGTGGGATTTCAATCACTACTAGAATTGCTAAAAATCCAAAAGGGACAGGTGCAATTGGTGTTTCATCTGAGTTTAAATTAAGAAATTTACCTGATTTGAACTATACTTTCAATGAAAATAAAAGTGGTGAATTATTATTAAGAGGTCCTCAAATATTTGACAAATATTTCAAAAATAAAGAGGCAACAGATTCAGCAGTCTCAAAAGATGGTTGGTTTAGTACTGGTGATATAGCTGAATTAGACGACGAAGGAAGAATTTGTATCATTGATAGAGTTAAAAATTTCTTTAAGTTAGCACAAGGTGAATATATCGCTAGTGAAAAAATTGAAAACTTTTACATTTCTAATAACTCTTTCATTAGCCAACTTTTCGTTTATGGTAATAGTTTCCAAAGTTATTTGGTTGGTATTGTTGGGATTGAGAGTGATTTATTATTGAAATATATAGGGAAGAAATATTCTGGTATTAATACTCATGAAGAATTATTGAATAAATTAAATGATCTAGAATTTAGAAAATTCTTATTAAAGGAATTGAATGATAATATTAAAAATACTGGATTATTTAGTTTTGAAAAATTGAAGAATTTACATGTTAGAATAGATCCTTTTACAATTGAAGACGATTTAATTACACCAACTTTGAAATTGAAAAGAAATAAGGTCCAAGCATTTTATCAATCTGAAATCGATGAAATGTACGCTGAAGGGGTGTTATAATGATGGTATTATATGCATATAATCTACACAATGTATATATAATCATATTTTCAAATGTTGGTAGAATTATCATCATTTTCTTTTATACACATGTAATTGATGTTATATATCACCATTTTGGAAATAGTTTAATCAATATCAAACACATAAAGAACGAGAACATAACCAAACCAAATATCTTCAAACCATCCAACAATCCTAAATTTTCAATAGTTTTAGATAAATTATTTCTTGAATTTATTAATTTTGCACTTGTGATTTCTAACCCAACTTCAGCTGCCTTTAAAACATTTGAATCCTGGTTTAATTTCTCATTGAACGCATCAGCACCATCCTTAATCCCCCTGATGAATTGAAACATGTCATTAAGTATATCTTCTTGTTTAGATTCTTCGTTTTGTAATTGTTGATCAAATGTGATTGATGTATTATTGATGTCTAGTTTTGATCTTGATCCATCAAGGAGTCTTTTTCTTAATTGTTTGAGGTTTTCATCCTCCGTTAGATCCTGATTATTTTCAACTTCATCATTGATACCATGGAAATCAATGGATAGTCTTCTAGTTTGTTGTTTCTTTAATGATTGTTTGATTTCTTCAATTAATGAATTCGATTGGAATTTACCATGAATGATCAAATCGGTGTATTGTGATAGTTTCTGCTTTAGTGCAGCATCATTTGTATGATCCAGTATGATCTGTTCCCTGATCTTATCTGAGTCCTGTGTTATAATTAGTATCTTAATGCTATAATTATGAAGTTAATATGGTTCTTACTTGTTCATGTTTTGTGTAGATCAGGATGTTTGTTTTAGCGATAGATTCATCCCTCGTTGGGTTTGGAAGCACCTCACTCTGGAGTTGTGTGATCAATGAGTCAATTAGTCTGCCAGAAACGTTCATCCTGTAGTCGAATTGAATAGAAACAGAGGGTTAAAATATAGTGCTTTAATGTATTTAATACCCAGCTGCACGTACTGAAATAATAACATAAAACATCCAGACACCACAAATCCACACGTATAAAAATTTTCAAAACTTTTCACGTTTTTTCTCTCTACTTTAATTTTTCAGTATGGCGAATTCCACTGAATCTTTGGGGCTCTGTTTGGTTCATTGCTTGTTTTACTGAGTGGACTCGTTCTGAGCTCGTTCATTGGCGAGTAATGAGTCGTTAACAGCGTCCTTTTTGGAGCAAAATTGGCCACAGATTAAATATATATGCTGTTTTCGCTAACCGCAACTGAAACCTACATGTTGTCGTTTGATAGTACACGAGCATACATCTTTGTGTATTATATTATGTTGTTCTTTCTTGTAGGTGATGGGCGTAGACTCTAGAGACTGTCTTTGGGGTTTTTAGTGTTTTCTGAAATTGTAAGTTATTGATGATTACGACAGCACTACATATGAATGTAGAAGTGAATTGATTGAATAAACATGGAAATGACATTATGATGGAGAATAGTACAGTGACTGATGTAAGTGATGTGATTGACGATTGACAACTGATTGATTGATAAATTGATGTTCAATACCCATAAATCTATGACTCTGGAGCAGCGTCTTCCACAATGGCCTCTTCCTCTTCCACAGGCTCAAAGATGGCGTTGATTCTTTGCAGTAGTTCTTGATCCTTCTTACTCAATTCACTTAAATCGTCTTCATTATCATTGATTTCCTGTAACCAAAACAAATGTCTGGCCCCAGAACTCAGGAACCTCAACTCAAAGATTCTGCCCGACTTGCACTGCTCGATCTGACTCCAGGTGACATCGCCGGGTATGACCAACAACTCTTCCTTTTCGACATTAACTGTATTGTCCTTTGGAGCCCATTCGAATGAATAGAATGATTCTTCCTCTTCTGATGGCTGGATGGTGATTTGGCCCTGTATTTGATCCGGAGTGGCGATCTTGGACTCTTCGTCGTATAAAACTCTTCCTGCTCTGAATCTGATGGCGGACATTTCTCAATTGGTGGAATTTAAGTGGATTTTATACCAAAATTTATACCAAAATTTGTTTGTTTTTATTTTCGCCACTAAATTAGTTCCGGGTCTCAGCACCTCGGATCTCATACAAGAATAAACAAAGAGTTCAAAACAGACAAAATTCACCTCCAAATTCCACCAATTGAACCCACAAAATGTCCTTCGCCCTGACTGTGGACATCGATGAGGCCGACGCTGTGGTCTTGCAGGAGAACCTTGCGAAAACTCGCACCTTGATCTCGCAAATCAACATATCTCTCAACAAAGTCAGATCAAATACATCAAAGGCTCAAGATCTACTTTCACCAATCGTGCAAAAGAATAGAGAATTGAATACTTTCAAGAAGAACGTGGATGATAGTCTTCTGGCCGTCTCCAACGTTCAGGGGATCGCTAGTGAGGCTAGCGTCTACGAGTCTAGGCTAGCTGCAAGAATCGATAATGTTAGACAATATACAACAACCATTCATAAGGCTGAAGATATATTAGAAAGATTAAATGATGGATCAAATGAAGGGAAAGGTAGTGAATATAAGGGGATTCTCGAAAACTTGCATAAGACTATCCTTGATTCAGAATACAAATTGACTAATCATTTCATTGAATTAATTAAACCGATTTCAAAACCATTTGATCCACAAACTTTCATAATTGAAAGAAAGGCATTTCCATACCTTGATGATAATAAATTAAAAGATGCAAGCCAGATCTTGGCTTTCTTTGAGCAGAATGATAAATCAATTGATCCTTTATTCATTGAGAATAGAATCAAAACAATTGCTGACAGTTTAGCAATATTAGCTCCAAAGGCTCAATTGATTAAAAAAAATGATAAAGTTCCTTATGAAAAGGGAAGTAATGGTATAAATCTATATACTGAGGCACTAGTTGGGTTTATTTACAATGAATATGCGTTATTAGAAGATTTAATTAAAGAAAAAGATAGAGAAGTTGAGATTTTTAAAGAAATTTTTAAATCAATCATTGCCAAATATGTTCAATTAATAACAGGAATAACTAATTCAGTTCAAAAAACCTTACAAAATGATGGGTTATTGTTATTTGAACTGATTGATAATATTAGTCAAATTGAATCTGCTTTGCAGTCAAAACTATCAAACGACATATATTTAGAATTCCCAACTTTAGAAAATTCATTAATTAATTGTCAAAATTTAGCAAGATCATTATTCAAGGAATTTTTGACTTTTATTGATCAAAAAGTTCGTGGTTTAACCGTTTTACCACAAGATAATGGGATTAGTGAAGTTACAGTTGAAGTTATGTCAAAAGCACGTAAATTTACAGAGTATAAAAATGGAGCCACCAAAGTTATGAAAGGTTTAAAAGCTGGATCTTGGATTCCTCAACCAAAACCACAATGGTTAACCGTTTTTTCATCAGTTAGTCAAACCACTATTGTTAGTGATGAAGATCCAACTCAATTATTATCATCATTTTTTTCAGATGTCATTGATGCATTGATTGTAAGTTTAGAGATTAAAGCAAGTACAATTATTAGAAAAAAGCAAACTTTAGGATATTTTTTAATAACTAATATCACATTAGTTGAACAAATCATATCGAGATCTGAGTTATCCAACATTTTAGATTCAAATGGATATCAAAGATTAGATAAATTGAAAAAAAGAGCGTTGAATTACTTCTTAACATCATGGAAACAAGCAGCTGCATATTTATTAGACGTTAATGTTGTTGGTAAATTGAGTTCCAAAGATAAAGATGCAATCAAGGAGAAATTCAAGGTGTTTAATTCTGAATTCGATGACTTGGTGAAATCTTACAGACAATTCAACATAACAGATCCAGGTTTAAAGAAATATTTATCGAAGGAGATTTCATTCATCAGTCCATTATACCATCGTTTCTACGACAAACACTCCCAGGGAGATTTCACCAAACACACAGAAAAATACATCAAATACTCCAAAGTGGAATTAGACAGAATCCTCGAGTCTTTGGGCAGATAGAAGGAAATAAACGAGTAGAAATTGTGGTAGAATCGTATGATTCTCTGCCTAAGATTAGTAGCTACTAGGAACACCTGTCTACGATCTGTCACTTTATCTGCCTAACTCCTAAAGTTCCGAAATTATTTGGAAGCAACGAGGGAAAATTTCCAAGTGAGAAAAAATTCTGTCACTTTTTTCCGTTATCTTTGAGACTTAAATCACCACTGAATTAACCACAATGGACACACTCTTCCCCGTTGACGGGCAGTTTGCCATCACCACAAAGACAAGGCCCTTGACTCAGACGGGCTCCATTCAAATATACATCCAACTAGCTGAAAAGACGCTTTATGTGCAAGGTTTTGACCCTAATGAATACAAAGAAAGACCACCGACTTTATTACGTGGGGCACTCGTGGTGAGGATATTAAAACCAACTAAGTTGAAATCAATCACTTTATCACTGAAGGGAATGGCAAGAACTGAATGGCCAGAAGGTATCCCACCAAAAAGACAGAATTTTACTGAAGAAAACAATATAATGAATCACACATGGCCCTTTTTCTCTGCTGGCTCAGTCAATTCAGGCGCTGATATCGTTAGATCATCAAGTAACGACAGTGAAGACATCATCAGTCTAAACCTAGACTCATTAAGTATCAAGAGTTCTAACAGTGGCACATCAAACGCATTAAGTGCATTGAAAAGAGTAGCAAGTCCAAGTCCAAACAGAGAAAGATCATCAAGTTTAAAACTATTTACAGTAACTAGTCCTGGGAATCATCATGATGATAGTCAACATGATTTTATGTTTACTCCAGGTGATTACATTTATAATTTCGAACATCCAATACCTGCTTCCACTCCAGAAACAATAGATGCTAAATTCGGTAGTGTATCTTATGAATTAAGTGTCTTCATTGAACGTTATGGTGCATTCAAATCAAATATTTCTACATCATTGCCCATTGTTATCGTTAGGGCTCCAAGTGAGGAAAGCGTGGAAGATACTGAACCAATTGCCATTTCAAGGGATTGGGAAGATCAATTACATTATGATATTGTTATTGCCTCAAAATCTATAATTCTAAACGCATATATTCCAATTGCATTTAAATTGATTCCATTAGATAAGATTAAATTACATAGAATAAGGGTTTTTGTGACTGAGAATGTTGAATATTATTGCAAGAATAAAAAAGTTCATAGAATGGAACCAACTAAAAAATATTTATTGTTAGAACATCGAGCTCCACCACCTAAGGATTTACCAGTTGATTGTGATCCAAAATTGAAAAAAAGTGGGAATTTATTAACTTCTGATGGTGATGATTTAACTGCAAAGGAATTCGAATTTCAAGTTTATGTCCCTCAAAAATTAAATAATAATTCAATACTTCATCCAAATACAAGCTATCAAAACATAAGAACTCATCATTGGGTTAAAATATGTTTAAGATTATCAAGAATGGTTGATGGAAAGCAAAAACATTATGAAATCTCAATAGATTCTCCAATTCATGTCCTTAATGCTGCTTGTTCTCATGCTAACACTTTATTACCAGCTTATGGTACACCTAATTTCGATTCAATGAATCAAAACCATGAATCTAACATTTATTTCCCATTAGAAGTTCTAAACAGTCCTGAATTATCACCTGAATTATTACCAGTTCCTCAACAACACAATTCTCAAAATTCATTATCACAGGCATTATCATCAATCAGAAATAGATCTCGTTCTTCTTCATCATCACATCATTTGGAGAATTTCGAATCAGTTTTAGATTCAAACATTTATAAACCACAGAATATAGAAAGAAATTTAACATCTCCTCAAGCTGTTCCTGTTAGTCCCATAACTTCACCAATTCAACGTCCGATTCATTTAATTAGAAGACCAAGTTTTGATCCTCCTGCTTTCGATGATGATGTTAGTCCACCTCCATTATCAAGAATTCCATTACCAATTAATAACTCATCAAGATATAGAAACCCAGTAGGTATTGATACTGCATTAAATAGTAATGATAGTAATCTTAGTGTTGATGATAATATCTTCATGGGTTCATATACACCAATGAGCTCACCACCTCCACCATTAACGAGAAATGGATTTAAAGATGAAGATATTCCAATGGATCCTCCAACATATGATGATTTCTTAGAAGCTGATGGAATGATGTCTCCATTTTTACGAAATTTCAATAATCATAATAATAATAATAATATTCCTGAAATTTCATTGACTAAAGATGAAGACGTTATTAAGGACGATGGAGATTTAGGTGATGATTTCAAATTTAAAGGTGGTTCAATCAGTATGCCTGCTTCTGTATTAAGATCAACTTCACCAATTGGGCAAAGAATCAGAGCAAGAAGAAGTCCAAGAGTTTCAATTGTTTTGAATAAAAATAGTAATGATACAATAGATGATGTTTTGGAACCTAAAGATAATGAAACACCAACTGCATCAACTGCATCAATTAAGGAACCTGAAGAATACGTTCCAGATCCAGAATTTGGAAATGAACAACTTACAAGATTTAGTTCAAGATCTTCATTATCACCACGAAATTTACCTCATGATAATAGCAACAATCAAGAAGAAGATGACATTTTATTTGAACCATTACTTCATTCCAATTCAACACAACTATCCATCACTGCAACATCATTGGACTTGGGACCATATCCTGGGAATTTCCGTGATAGACTTGAAAGTCATGATTCACTATTAGTTAAGAGAGAACCATCATCAGTTGATATGACTTCATTATATTCACATTCTAATCCATTCATGATTCCTGATGTTAATAATATTTTTGATATGAATATTAAAAGTCAAAGACGTCATAGTTTAATCAATCATAGAAAGCATCCAAATTTATTAATAAGTCAAAATATTGAAAATTTATCAGGTTCTGGAAATTCATCAAGACAAGATTCTATAAAATCACGAAATAATAATAATCCTATTCTGTCAGCTTTGGATGATAATAATAACGATGATGTTTCAACTGAAGTCAATTCAAGAACCTCAACAACATCAGGGATGGGATCAATTCAATCAATCCAATCTATAAATCAACATGAAATTAATGGGATTAATGGAATCAAGAACATTGAATTAAATGATGATTTAATTACTGATGAATTAACTGAAAAAAAAATTGATATTATGAATTCTGGGAATAATAATAATAATAATAATTCATTGATTACTAACAGATGATGAATCAAAAAACACACACACACACACATACGCATAAGAGCCTTCAATTCTATATAAATTCATCATAATCGATATTCTATTATAATTTTGTGTCAGCTTACGTAATAAATCACTCCACAGTTTGGTTCGGTGCCCTGGCTCGAATCGTTATCTCAAGTCACGTGAAATTAGCGAACAAAACCGTCAGAATTTCCCTTTATAGATAATTCATTCATGAGTCAAAAAATAAATTCAAAAACTTTTCACTTTCTTCTCTTCAAAACATTAACTTCAATCAAGAATGACCCATAATGATTACTCTCTAGAGACCATTGTCGTTTCTCAACCGAACAACGACGGCCATAACGCTTCCGTTGCTCCTTTATACCAAACAACCACATTCAAACAAAAATCAGTCACAGATTTAGGAGAATATGATTATACAAGATCTGGTAATCCAACAAGAACTCAATTAGAACAAAGATTAGCCACTATTATGAAAGCTGAAAGGACTTTCGCAGTGACTAGTGGGATGGGATGTCTTGATGTCATTACTAGATTATTAAGATCTGGAGATGAAGTCATTGCTGGTGATGATTTATACGGTGGTACTCATAGATTATTAACATTTTTACATCAAACTAATTTCATTAAATTAAAACATATTGATACCACAAACACAGAATTATTATTGAAAAGTATTAGTTCTTCAACAAGAATGATTTTTCTGGAAAGTCCAACTAATCCATTGATTAAAGTCATTGATTTACCAACAATTTCCAAATATATTAAAGCTAATTTCCCAAATTTAATCTCTGTCTTCGATAACACAATGATGTCTCCATTGTTATTAACACCATTAGACTACGTTGACATTCAATATGAAAGTGCAACCAAATTTTTAAATGGTCATCATGATATCATGGCTGGTGTTATTGCAACAAGATCTAAAAAATTAGCAGATGATATTTTCTTCGTCATTAATGCAACAGGTTGTGGATTAGCCCCATTTGACTGTTGGTTGTTATTAAGAGGTTTGAAGACCTTGTCAATCAGATTCGAAAGACAACAAGAAAACACGGTGAAAATCGCACATTGGTTAGAATCATTAGGTTTATTGGTAAGATATCCAGGTTTAAAATCTCATCCTCAACATGAATTACATAAATCTTATAACAAGGGATATGGGGCCGTGCTTTCCTTTGAGACTGGATCGATTAAAAAATCTGAAATAATTGTGGAAAATACTAAGATATTTTCAGTTACAGTTTCATTTGGTTGTGTCAATTCATTAATTTCAATGCCATGTAGAATGTCACATGCTTCAATTGATGAAAAGACAAGAAAGGAGAGAAATTTATCTGAAGATTTAATTAGATTATGTGTCGGTATTGAAAACGTTGATGATTTAATCTATGATTTAAAACAATCTTTGATCTTGAGTGGATTGATTAAAGAGAATGATGGTAAATTAATCAAAATTGAACAATCTAAATTATGAACGCACTTACATACATACATCCCCAGAATGAAGACGCTTTCTCTCATTCAATTATCTTTTTTATCATTATTAATGTCCAACCATTAGAAATGTTCTAAATACATTTCAAAAACATGAAGTTTCAACATGCTTTATTCAATCTTCCAACAAGAACTTTCCCATTTTAACTAACATTTATTATTACTTTCAATTCCAACATTGAATAAAATCAATAAAATCATTATTTTCATGATATTTGAATTTACAATATTAATACAACCCTTTTTTTAATTTACAAATTGATTCCAACATCGATTTTGTTATACCATTTTCAACGCCCATTGTCTATCTTTTCATCATTGAATGAAAATTATACGTAATGATCAATTCCAACATTAGATTATGAGTAATGCATTAACTACTTTATTTTTTTTCTGTCTATTTTTTTTAAAAACTGAATTTAATATAGAGAACTTATTCATTTTTTAATCAAATTTGTAGTGATTCTACGGTTTATTTTTAAAACCAGATATATATAATATCTATTAATGTTTATGAAGTACAAAAAACCATAAATAACTAAACGTTGAAAATGTGTTGAAGTTCTAAAAAAAAAGAAGAATTAAAACAAATATTACTGAATTTATGAAAAATGCAGTGTATACTAAAAACGAACTGAAATATGAAAACATGTGTAAAATCAAGAGTATTAATTCAGAATGTAAGCAGCTGTAAAATAAAGAACAAAGTTATATAAAATCAAATGAAAATCAAGGAGAAACAAAAAACCAAAACCAAAAAAATGACCAACAAATAAAAAGACAAAAAAAGATTTATACAAATAAAAAACTAAATTCTAAAATACTTTTTTCTAATTGCAGCAACATATTTTACTCCAGAATCCCTTTTCTGAAGTTTCTGATCTTATATCATTTTGATCATTAATCAAATTTTGTTGTAATTCATTATTTTTATGAGAATTAGTTGCATATTGAGATGAGTTCAATAAATAATTAGATTGATTTGGTTTTGGAGTTTTAGTTCTTGAATTGTTCAATGAATGAACTTTTTGTTTCAATTGTTGAGTTGAAACATTTGGCTGTTGTGTTTGATTTCTTGGAGTTGGATTACCATAACCATGAAGATTGGTTTTTTTATTGATTTGAGAATCCCAACCTTTACCACCGTTTAATGCCATCCAATCATATAATTCATCGTCAGTTTCATTCAGAGATTCTAATGCTAAATCCATTAAACCTCTTAAATAATCATAATCTGGATCTTCTTCAAATTTTAAATTACGAACATAAGTTAAATAATCACCAAACTGTGTTGGTAAATCTCCAACTAATTCACTAATTGGAGTAGTTTGTTTCTTTTCACCAATTTTTTCATATTTTTGTTTATTATTTGGTGCCTTCAATCCTTGCCATGGTAAAGAACCTTTTAAAAAGTATAAAAAAACATGGCCTAAACTTTCTAAATCATCTCTTCTTGATTGCTCTCTTCCTAAATGAGTATTAATTGACATGTATCTTGCAGTACCACTTAATGATTTTTTTTCTCTATATGGGATATGTTGTTTAGTTTTAGGATCTCTATAATATTTAGCCATACCAAAATCAACAATGAAAACGGTATTAGCAGTAACAGTGTTTGCTTTTCCTATTAAAAAGTTATCTGGTTTAATATCTCTAAAGATTAAATCTTTATCATGAATGGATTGGACTCTTGAAATCATCTGTTTTGCAACCTGGGCAACAGTCTTTGGTGAAAACTTACGTCCACACCAATCGAATAAATCTTCTAAAGATGGGCCTAATAAGTCAATAACTAAAATGTTATGTAAACCTTCTTGACCGAAATAATATGCTCTTGGGATACCATAACTACCAGCTAGAATTCTATAGGCTCTATATTCATCTCTTAATTGAGGAGCTTCAGATCTTCTTGGTTCGAATTTAATAGCCACTTGTTGGTTGTTTAAAGAATTGACACCTTCAAAGATAACACCAAATGAACCTTCTCCTATTTTTTGGCCGACTTTGTAGTGGATGCCGATGACGTTTGGGGATTGTGATTGAGATGACATTCTGAGTGTTTAGATCTTCAAGAATGAATGCAATATTAAAATGTTTGCTGTAAAGAGGAGCCAATTGATGAAAAAATAAACAGTCCCAAATAGATGAATAACGTTGATTTTTCTTTCTGGAAATTGGATGTGTGCAGCAAGTACCTGTGTAGGAGCGTAATTAGCGTGTTTGGAGGTCGTCAACCGGCAGCAAAGAGCAGAAAATTGATGTTTTCGAAAGCGATGAAATCTTTTGTTGATTTTTTTGTTTTGTGAATTTTCTTCGAGTTTTTTCTTGTTGTTTTTTTTTAAAGCGACTGGATACAGAAATTTTCGCGGTTTCCAAAATAAGTTTTTGTTTTTATTTCGAGATTTATGAATAAAATTCTTTTAATTTGAATTGCTTTAATTACTTTAAAAGCGTGGAATTTGACAAGCTTGAGGTTATTCTGAAGTGAAATTGTGCTTCCTGTGATATATTTCAACTACTACGTAA
Source organism: Phaffomyces coquimbonensis (assembly GCA_030566895.1). Taxonomy (NCBI): domain Eukaryota; kingdom Fungi; phylum Ascomycota; class Saccharomycetes; order Phaffomycetales; family Phaffomycetaceae; genus Phaffomyces; species Phaffomyces coquimbonensis. The sequence goes on from JAKUBM010000080.1 coordinate 19,468, forward strand.
AAAAACTGGTGAAAAAAGGTGATAATACACGGTTCTGAACAACAAAGAAGAGCTCTATTAACAAAGCAATAATCAATAAATGAGTTTCAAAGTAAATGATAAATGTTTGGCCTTTCATGGTCCACTGCTGTATGAAGCCAAAGTGCTAAAAATTCGTGATCCTGGTGACAACGAAGCAACATCCAAATATGGCTCTGAGAGAATTGATCAAGATGACCTGCCTAGTGAAGCTGAAGATGAACGAATTTATTTCATTCATTATAAAGGTTGGAAAGCAACTTGGGATGAATGGGTCACTGCCAAAAGACTAAAAGAATACACTCCAGAGACTTTGAAATTGCAGAAGGAATTGAAGAGTAATAATGCAGAATCTACTTCAGTATCGCCAAATCCAAAGAAACAAGTTAATGATAATTCTAAGAATCGTGGAACTAAAAGACGTGCTGAAAATGAAGCTGAACCAGAACAGGATTTCAAGAAAAGACCAGAGATTGTAATCAATGTGCCAGATACTTTGAAATCGTTATTAGTTGATGATTGGGAAATGGTTACTAAAGATCATTTGATAATAAAAATACCAGTTAAAAATACAGTTGAAGATATTTTGATAGATTTCCAAAAATCAGTAGGTAAACAGAGTACAACTGAAGCTGATAACTTACATGAATTCTTAAAAGGTATTGAACTATACTTCAATAAAAGTTTAGGTAATTTATTACTTTATAGATTTGAAAGACAACAATATTTAGATCTTCAAAAAAATCCAGAATTAAAAGATAGAGAGTTTAGTAGGATTTATGGAGCTGAACATTTATTGAGATTGTTTGTCAGTCTACCTGCTTTGATTGCGCAAACTTCAATGGATAAACAAAATGCTGCATATTTAAAGGATTATAGTGAGAGTTTATTAGAATATTTAGAATCTCAAGCTAATTTTCTGTTCTTAAAAGACTATGAAAACGTGTCTCCATCTTATGAAGCTTTAGCAAAATCTGTTTAATCAAGGAACAACGAATATATATATATATATACCCATATAATCTGTATATCTACGAATATCTTCATTATAATTTTTTCACTGAATTAAGAATTACTAAAAAATTGGGATATCAAATATAAGACATATGAATTTGATGATGATTCATCAAGTTACCATAATCTTTCTGTTTTAAAGGAAAGATCTTTTGGAAAGTGAAATCAACTTTCCCTTCTTCATCATTTTCATGTAATGTAAGTTCACTACCTCTTCTATTATCATTATCATCTATTTCATCATTTAAAGTTGACCCACTTCCTCTTCTCTTATCAATCTTCATCATTGATAACTTAGATTGTAAATCAATTAATGTATGTTCACTTGAATTTTGATAATTTGTTATTGTATCATGTTTATGATGAGATCTGATTGGTGACAGTGTATCAAATAATGTCGATACTGGAGATCCTTGAGATCCTTGGTAATCAAATATGGACTCATCTTCACTTTCTGAAGTGATAACTTCATTATTATCTGAGGATTGTGGTAATTCTTCTAATAATTCATCAAGAATTAATGTTGCTGTACCTTCTTCAACCTTAAATGAATCAACACCTCTCTTACTATGAACACCTAAAAATGAAGAGCCGTCAATTGAGATGATTTTATCATTTGTACTGGTTAATTCAACAATAGAATCTTTACTAACCGGAATTAAAGTACCACATTGTCTTTGGTTAATAGTGTTATAAATATTGAATTCCTTTTGAATATTGATTGAATCCAATCCTGAATCTAAACAGCAATTGGATAAATCTTCATCGAAATTCAAATTCCAATGAATCATATTACCATCTTTTGAACCAGTATATAAATCTGATGATGATTCTTCAGACCATTCTAATGACGTGATTAAATCTGTATGACCTGATAATTTACCAAAATAACCTTGAGCTCTAATGTCCCATAATCTGACAACACCATCCAAATGAGAAGCAGCTAAGACGTTTGAATCATAAGGAGCCCATTTCACATTATTAGCACCCATTTCAAAACCTTGATCAGGTTGTAAGATTGAAGAGTCCGAATTAGTTCTTAGATCACTTAAAGCAATACCAAATTTACCAGCTAATGCAATGATACCATGCTGATAAGAAGCTTCAAAATTTAAAACTCCCAAATTTTGATTTTTTAGAATTGGTAAATCTGATCTATGTTGTAAATCCCATAAAAAGATATTTTCATTACAAAGAGTTAAAACGTTTAGATTGTTTTTCTCCCATAATGAATTATTAATTTGTTTGATTGATAAATTTTTAATCTTATTGAAATGTTTCTTATGATTAAATCTTTTAATTATTTTAGCATTACTGTCATCTGAATTTGGAATCGAGATTAAATGCAAAGCACCATTCTTATGACCACTCAACAACGTACTCTCTTCAGTGTCGTACCCATTCCAATTCAATTTTTCAATAAATGGTAAAGAAATGGTTTGTTGATGGGTTAAAACCATATCATCATAATCAATATTATAGATGAATAAATTATCTTTTTTCATGCCTGAACTAATTGCTAATTGTTCTTGATTTTCTTCATTGATTGAAATTGAAGTAAGGTATAAATCATCATCCGGGATCTTCCAATAATTTGAATTAATTTTCATCTTTTTGTTATTTGTTGCCTTTTCCAACATTTCACTTGAATCGTAATTATATAACCAATTATTGGTGTTTTTTGTTGATGTTCTTGCAGAAGAATAAAGTCCTGGGTCTGAAACGACTCTTTTGACTGCGTTTTGACGATAGAGTTGGGAAGGTTTGTAGAAATTCATGGATTTATGAATGTTTTGAACGAGTATATGTGTGTAGGGTATCTGGAAAGTTTATAACTTGCAAAATACAATTAATTGAATGAGTGTAAAGTAGTTGGGATTAGTGATAAATGAGTGACTTGATAGTTGGAAATATGAAGTTGAAATCAAAGTTTAATAAATAAATATGGATAACTGGATTTTAGGTTGTTATATAGCATCATGCAATTATTTTCCATTTTGCTGGTTGTTAGTAAAATTTATGCAAGGTACTCTTCCTAAAAGGTACGAAATCAGGGGAATGATGCCCAAAAATGTGCAGCTGGCCATCAACTCATGCTGGAAATATGAAATGCTGGTTGATTTCCTAATTCGGATTTTAGTTATTTTTTTTGCTGGTTGACACAAAAAAAAAAAAATATTTTCAATTTCGAGCATTGGTGAGCAGTGAGCACTGTAAATGCTGTGAATTGAGCGGTTTGAATGTATAAAGTGATGGATGTTGATGGTTTATTTGCTCAACTTGTCTTTTTCTCTTATCAACGGTGCAAATTTTGAATGATTTTGCCCTGTTATTGGTGTGTTTTTGGTCTTTTTATTTCAGCAAGACTTTGTAACCAGCCACCAAAAATGATCAACAAGTTTGAAATCTTGGTCAAGTTTGCTAGTATAGGTAGATCTTTCCTTATGAGATATTTAGAGACAATCTTTGCTATTTAATCTACTCCTTCTTTCATAAAGGTGCGAATATTATACTATCTATACAAAACTTCTCTAAAAATTGATTATAACTCATCAACAAAGTATCCTAATAGATCAACTTTAGTAACAATATGAATTGGTTTTAATTCTTCGTCAGTGACAACAGCACTTGCATTCTTTTCAAAAAAACGGTTTAATTCACCTAATGTAGTTTCTTGTGTAATCTTTTGGAACCTTTTGACAGCTGATTTGTTTTCATTGAAAATGTTAACATCATCAAAATTATTTAATTTTCTAAAATCAATAAAACTTTTAGAAATTTCATCCTCAATTGAAATTTGATTTTCTGATAATGATTTTAATAATTTGGATAATGTTATTAAACCAATTAATTTATCATTCTTTTCACTCAAAATTGGTAATTGATCAAATCCTTTTTCTTTTAAAATTTTGATAACATCTTGAACTTTGGCATTATTATAAACAGCAACAACTGGTCTTAAGTTTAATGATTTGATTTTAACAGTTTCAAAAGATGAAGTAGCTTTTGGTTCTTTTTCAAGTTCAAATCCATTTGATTTCATCCATTCATCATCAGCAAATTTAGTTAAATATGATCTAATTGAGTCTGGGAAGATAACAACAATTTTATCATCTTCGGTTAATTCTGGATGTTCTTTAGCGTAAGCGAAAGCAGCAGCTAGAGCACTACCTGAAGAACCACCAACTAAAATACCTTCTTCAGCAATAATTCTTCTTGCTAAGGTAAATGACTCTTGATCTTCAGTTTTATACCATTTATCAATAATATCTCTACTTAAAACATCTGGAATGAAGTCATAACCAATACCTTCAACTTTATATTGTTCCACATCAGTTTTATTTAAAGCTTCAGGAACAGCTAAGATTGAACCTTTTGGATCAGCCGCAATGACTTTGATGTTTGGATTTTGATCTTTTAAATATTTGGCAGTACCAGAAATAGTACCACCAGTACCGGCACCTGCAACTAAAGCATGGATGTCACCATTGGTTTGTTGGTAAATTTCATAACCAGTACCGTAATAATGGGCATTTGGATTATTTGGATTTGAATATTGATCTAAGATGATTGAATTTTTAATTTCTTTGTTCAATTTCTTAGCAACACCAATATGAGATTCTGGAGAGTCAAAGGCAGCTTCAGTTGGGGTTCTAATAATTTCAGCACCTAAAGCCTTCAAGACAGCAACTTTTTCATTCGACATCTTTTCTGGTAATGTAATGATAGTTCTATAACCTTTAACAGCACCTAATAAAGCTAAACCGATACCGGTGTTACCTGAGGTTGGTTCAATTAAAGTATAACCTGGTTTAACTCTACCGTCTTTTTCAGCTTCTTCAACCATTCTTAAGGCAATTCTATCCTTAACAGAACCACCAGCATTGAATAATTCAACTTTAGCTAAGATTTGTGGTTTAATCCCTAGGGATTGAGGGACTTTGTTTAGTTTAACAAGGGGAGTGTTACCGATTAGCTCTAAAATAGAGTCATTGATATAAGGTTGGGACATTATAGATAAGGAAAGAATAAACAAAACAAACAATTGAAAATTTTTTTTGGTTTTAAAGGATTCTGATTATAGATTTATTTTGTACCACTCGCTCAAACGGCGCATAAATTGACACAATTCTCGCCAATGGCACGTGACTTCTGAGTGATGACATCCGGACACCACTGATAGATTCTTTGTTTACTTTTGAGTTTTGTGGTTGAAATTTATTAACGAATTCAAATATCGTTTAAACACCAGCTAGAAGATTCAGTGATGATGGATTTGGACGTCAAGGAATTCATAGGCAGACTGGTCACGGACCTGTCCCACACAAAGGGCCCGCACAAATCATACATAAGATCAAGAGATCTCTTGAGATTTATACAACTCATTGAGACAGAATTAAATATTTCACTACCTTTTAAAATCATTAAAACAACTCATTCGTTTACTGAGAAGAATCCTAACGTTCTGATAGACTCTAAACTGTTTCTTCTGTTCTTAGATCAACTATATGATACGGATTTCATCCAACTGGTTGAATTTTCGCTTTTTGCAGAAAACGATGTTGTTGATGTTAAAACTGAAGAAGACGTTTTCCAAAGTAGTATGATTGAAAAAATCATTACTCCAATCAAAGAAAGCATCAGATCCTTCAAACAAATTATAAGTGAAGAAACAGAAGAAAAGGTAGAGAACATAATGAAAGAAGAAAATGAGTTGGGAATTGAAATTGATGATGAAATTGAAAATTTACTGAAACAAGAAACAGCTAAAGAAGAAGTACAATATGAAGATAAAGATGTTGATTCAGATAAACGTTTGAAGGAAGAAGAAAATGATGAGGCCTTTAAGAGGTTTGAAAACACAATTAATAATGAAATAGAACATTTAGAAAAGAATGAGATATTCTCAGAAAAGTCTTTTCAAGAAGAAAAACCACTAAAAAAGTCAATCTTGTGGCTACTTATTTCCTTTTTTATACTAAACATCATAGTTTTGACTGTTTTGGTTGGGATGATCTGTCTTATCTTTAATGGATCCTTTAGGGCAACAGTTTTAGACTATTTCTTGAATATTCAACCATTAGATGATGTTTTTTGGTGGCAGAAAGTCCCACTTTTAGAGAAATTTATTTGGGACTTTTTAGAGTTTTTACGAAGTTATGATACAATCAATTATGAATAGACAATCTACAAGTGTTATTTTGAGTCTTTTTTGAATTTTTTTTCTTTATAATACAAATTACATATATAGCTATTTGGATATCTTTTAATACAAGGGAATAGTTTATAAAAATGAATTTCAAATCATGAAAATTTCCATCTATTACCACAGTTTTCACAAGTACAGAAAGTAGTTAAAGGTTCATCTGCAGATCTTGTTTGTAATTGATAGTAACTGACTTTCTTTTCTTTACATTTGCCACAAGTGAATCTATCAGTAACTGCTCTTTCTTGAGTAGCACCTTGAGCATTGAATAGATTAATCTTTTTAATTTCTTCCATTTCTTTCTTTATATGTTCAGGAGCCATATCTTTAACATCCATTTTCACAAATTCCTTTGGTAAAATATCACCATTATTGATTCTTGTTCTTAATTCTGGATTACTTTTTTGTCTCAAATTTGATGCTAAAGTTCTTGCTTTAGTAGGATATGTCTGTCTTGTTGTATCAAATTTCTCTGATGTAAATAATTCATTTTCAATATCTTTAGCAATTTTAACAAGAACATGAGGTGGATGCTCAGAGTCAATACATAAACCATTATAAAATGCACCAACAACGTTATTTCTTGTTTTATTTTCATAAAAATCTATTTTAACACCATCATTTCTATAATTTCTAGGTCCTTGAGAGACAAATTTCTTTTCTAATGTGGTAGTGCTGTTATTCTTTGGTTGTTGTGATGATATATTAGATGCATTGTTTGGTGAGGATACAGCTGGTGATGTCTTTGATTTTTTTTCCTTTGAAACTTCATCTTTCCAAAATTTGATAATTTTTTTAACTAAATTAGAGATCTCTGGATTCTTTGACCCTTTGAATTTATTGACTATGATACCAACTTTTGTTTCCTAATCATTGAATTGTTAGTATCGTGAATGATGATCATATGTTTCTAACTTTTTACTCACTCTTAATAATTTTTCAGTTGGTTTGATATCTTTTTTAAGAATCGTTAATATCTGAAGTATGGTCTTATCATCATTCGTCTTCTCTAGTTGTGTGATGTGAGTTTTGATTTCCTTTGGATCCATTATTGAAATGTATTAGCTGGTCACCAATGTAATCTAATCCAATGTTTATCTGTAATCTAAAATTTAGTCTCTGATTGTTTACTATTAAAGATTCAAAATCTAGCATAGCGAATATTTTCATGTGCGGTTTGACGCTTTGTGCAGAACTAGTCCTGCGGCTAAAATCCGGCGGCCGAGTTTTTCTGATATTAATAAATTTATAATCTTAATCTTTTCATGAGTAGGTTCCAGATTATCCATTTATAATAATATCATAAAATATAAAATTTTTAATTCATATAATACATAACATTCAAACTATATTATAAACAAACTATATCGCTCATCTCATATATTATTATTATTATTGTTGCTTTACACTGATTACTTTCAAAATAGCAGTACATTAAAATCAAGATCCAAGCCAATCAAAAGACAAATCTTGAAGCAAATTTAGTGGAAAGCTAAGATCATGAAGTCGTACCTCTCACCAGAAACAAAAAGATTCAAATGACTGAATGTATTGGCAAAAATAAACTCACAACAAACCTTTAATATAACCTCAGTAATTCACCATAATCTCCCCAGGCTCTAAACCTTTCTCTTTTGGGTCTGATACTATACTTTAAAAAAAAACCACTAAAATAATTTTTCTATGATAAAATACAATTAATTATGCCAGTTGACATTCCTGGTTTCTATTATGATCCAGAGAAGAAGAAATATTTCAAGATAACATCAAATTCCAACAACACTGATAATCAATACAGCTCGAAATCATTGAAACATAAAACAGATGAACTTGAATTAAAGAAAAAATTATCAAAATTAAAAGTTAAACAAAAATCAAAATCTGATTTACCCTTCATTTTAACTGATGGATTATTAGGAATTGGAAGTAGATTGAACTATCAGACTATAGACTCTCAAGTGTCGAGGTATTATGAATATAGACTAAAAAAACTAGAAATTGATAAACTTCAATTAAAAGAAATATTTTATCATAATTATGATCAAATAAACCTTGAACCACCAATCAAAAACATCATTAAAGTACGAAACAAATTAATAATTGCAAGAAATTCATATTTAAATACTTATGATTTGAATGAATCTAATAACTCAAACGATTCAATAATTTATCCAAATTATGAAAATTATCAACCTCATATAAATGATAATAATTTGATTCTAAGAAATGTACAAGTGTTAAAGGATGATCAAATCTTAAGAACTTGGTATGGCAGTATGAATGAGCCCAGCTTAATTCAACTTCATGATGAGTCAAGAGATTTATTCTCACTTAGTTTAAATGAGTCTATTAATAATTCAGTGATTAAGAAATATCAGATATTTACTTGTGGTGATATGAATTTAAATATTATTGATTTAAATAAATACAATGTACTCAAAAAATTCAAAAGTAAAGGTGATTGTTTGTGTTTTGATTTCAAGAATTTTAATCAAAACTCAATTAATGAATTATATTTAGGTTATAGAAATTCAACTATTAAAACCTGGGATATAAGATCTGAAAATTTTTCAAACGTTTCAAAATTAAAGAATAATAATTCAATCATTAATATTAAAAAGAATAATGAATTTGATTTAATTTGCTCAACTATTGGAACTCTACATTCAAATAGTTTAAATGTATACGATATTAGAATGGGATTCAAGACTTCAAAATTGAAATTTGATACAAATAAAGTGATATCTGATATATTTGATGAAAATCTCCAATTTATTCAAAGTTCAAATAACAAAATTGATGATTTTTTCATATTACAAAATTCAAAATTGATTGAATTTTTTAAAATTGATGAGATTAATCCAATCAAAACATATTCGAAATTTAATGTCTCTGATATCAATGACTTTGATGCGTTTAATGGTTGTTTTTTCGATGATGAGAATCTGGAATTATATACATCTTCTAGTAATACTTTAATGATAATGAAATAATGAACGAATGAATGATGAAATTATAAGCCTTTTTTATTCGTAAAAAATTATACATGCAAACAAAACTAAAAAAAACACTTTTTAGATGCTAGAAAAATGGTCATTTAAATACTTATGAAGCTATGAGACCAATCCAGTAGTATAGACTTAGATATTATCAAATATTAGTGAACACTGAACAACGAATATTCGTTATTGTAACTTGAAGATCGAAAACTTACATAATAATGACACAATCATGCGTCATTCTATTCTTTTGACACATTTCTTGCTTAATTGATTTAAAATCGTTATAACTTTTATTGATTTTACCCAAAAATTGTGCTTATTGAAGCTGTAAAGTATGTAATTATCAAGGTGCTGTTAATCTATTGGATCATTAATCGTTGTGAATGTCTTGTTATAGTCTTTTTTGCGTTATACAGTGCAGTCTTTCGAAATCTTACAATATGGTAATAAAACATCGTTAAAACACATTAAATAAACATAAAACATAAGTAAAACCATGAAACACAGAAATCAAATATAAATGATATCATAGTATCTTTATGAGTTGATTTTTTTCTTTGTTGTTTTTTGAAAAGGGAACAATGATAGTAATAATTATAATAATGATAGTTGAGCACATAATAGTAAATAAAAAGTTTGATTGGAATAACACAAATAATAAAATAATATATCTAATTTATCTATAGTAAGTAATGATATGATTCTTTCTTTATATATAGAAACACATAAGTGGGTATTTTAATTGATCAACAGTAGCAAGTTGTAATAATAGAAGCAAATGAAATGTAATTTCAAAAAGTTGAATAATTTCCACTACTTGGAATGAAACCTTTCGTATTTTGATTATTATTGTTATTGATGCTGAATTGCTGATGTTTATTGTTTGAGTTTGAAGGAATATAGACTTGCTTAGAATTTCCATTCATTTGATTTGGATGATGACGATAGTCATAATGATTAGAATTTGAGAAAGTTTGAATTTGTTGAATTTGTTGATTTTGGAATTGATGAAATTGTTGTTGTTGATGAAACTGATCATATGAATTATTTTGATATTGAATGTTGTTAAATGATGATGATGATGAAGATGATGTCAAGCTATAATTTGTTTCTAATTGTTGGAGCTTTAATTGAATTTTTCTAGCAAATGGTGCTGCTTTTATAACTGGTAAATAATTTTTGACTGTATTAATTAAAGCACTCATTTCAAGGTTCAACTCACTAACGTCATAGAATTGATCAATTAAAGTTTGAATAACATAATTACCAAATTTATCTTTAATCAATATTTCGAAGTTGAAATTGATTAATTTGATAATTTCATTTAAATATAAATAATTTTGTTTAATTTTTAAAATTTTAATAAATTTTTCAATAACATTTGATGAAAATTTCAAACATGATAATTTAACTAAGTTTTTAAAAATTTTATTAAAAAATTCATCAATTAAAAAATTTATCTCTGAAAATGTCTTTAAAAAATCTAATTCAAATAAAAATTGAATTATGTAATTCCCAAATTGATCATTAATCAAATCATCTAAATAAATCGATAAAACTTTGGAAATTTTTAAAATTTGTTGAAAGTTCGCATTGTTTAGTAATTTTTGTAAAACACAACAGCCATGTTTGTGAGTTGAGATTCTAACAATGTTATTATTTAAACAAATTGAATCAATAATGAATTGAAATTTTTCAGGTGGAAATTTAAAAATACATTTTTGAATGACATGATTACCATTTAAATCTTTGATTAATTTAACGATATTATTATCATCTGTTGATTCAGTTAAGTCATTCATTTGTAATCCTTTAACAATTAGATCCATTTGATATGTATTTGAAATTCCATCAATTATTTTTTGAAGCGATCTTGTACCGTACTGATTAGTTGCAATTGAAAATAAATGAGGATGGATTTTTTCAATCATCAAATCCTTTTGATAAGGTGTTAAAAAGTCCGCCATTTTTTGAATCAAATAATTCCCAAATGGATCAATTATTAAATCCAATATGTTGTTAAAAACTTTGTTGAAAATGATGTCTTTAATTGAACTATCCATTTCTATTTTTTTTTGTAAATAACGGCAACCATATTGATCAACTGATAGCTTTAAAATATCCAAGTTTTCAATTGGAATTAAATTTAGTTCATCATAATTCTTATAGTTTGAACTAGTATTGCTATTATTAGAAGCAGAAGAACTTGACGATGAGGAGTTATTTGTACTTGAAACAGTTGAAGTAGAATTTGAGCTGAAAGGAGCTGGCTTCACTTGAGCATTGAGAGATGGTAACAATTGATAACGTTGATTTTTAACATTTTGTTGTTGAGTCGGAGTTTTGTCTTGATTATTTCTTAATGATACCAATGTTCCTGTAGGAGAACCACCTTGAGCATTTTGTAATTGATATTGATGTAAAGGGATTTGAGGAATAGAATTTGTAGAGGTATTGTTGGAATTATAACCAGCAGTTGTACTTTGAGAATATTGCTGTAATACATGATTATTAGAAGCTTGTGAAAGATTTTGTAAACTGGTGATGTTAAATTGGTTGAATTTTTGATCCAACTCACAAACTAGAGGCAAAGATTTGAATCTAGATCTGAAGGTGTTACCACCAATACTGTTGTTTATAGCAGATGAAGGAGTTGATGGTTGAGGTGTAGTACCTGAATTATCAGTACTGGAGGCCGATGAAGTAGTGAGGCCTGTGCCGTAGTTTCCTTGTAGATTGACACCAGTAGATGAATGATTTGAGTGCTTTGAAGAGCCATTTGAATATGAATGAGAGGCAGAAGTAGAAAAAGAATGATAATTAATTCCATTTAAATGATGATCATTTAAATCTGGAGGAGTTAAAGGTTCAACTAAAGAGGCAATTGAATTGATGGAAAGATTTGGCTGATGGTTATACTTTTCATTGTCCTGTAGATCTGAGTCAGTAATTGGGGAGAGATGATGGAAGGCAATAGAGATGGCATGAAGCGCTTAGAATCAAGTGATTAAAGTGGCAATGGTGGTATATAACGTGGGTGTTTGATTCACGAGGTGGTGGAATAGGGCCATGATGGAGATTAAGTTGGATTAAGGCTAAGAAAGTGACGGAGATGAGGTAATCTGAGGCTATTGGTGGCCATCTCTATGAATTGGGGGCTAAAGACTTACCATTTTGATGAAGTTGTTAGTTGGAGAGCAGTTTGAAAAGTGGAAAGGAGCGAACTACGAGTTTTATAAACGACAAATATAATTTTGTTGATGCGACCGGTTTTACAAGTTTCGATCTGTTGTAACCAGGGTAAAATTTAGAGAATTTCTTATTCTGAAAAATTATCAACAAATCCAGAAGAGACAAATCTGCATTTCTGCGGGTGGAACACGGGGCTTGAAGGCAAGAAAGAGCATGAAAGTGGGCGTGTAGGCAGTGGGAGTGGCTCTGTCCAACCGAGACCCATTTGTAGCAGAAAACAGCGGTGATTTCACGGATGTTCGTTGATTGTTCAATAATTTAACTTTGTCTTGCTTATAAAAAAAATATGCCCAATTCCATATTTGGTAAATTGCCTGAAAGAGACGCAGTTTGCTTCACTTGAATTGCAACAAAAAGAAAGATAATACCGTCTTATATAATGGCACAAACAGCAACGATTACTAAGTGAATTTCATTATCTTTTTAGCAACTGATTGGCGAATTTGATTCACTTTATTCGTAAAATGCATCTTGACGTTTTATTATTTCATAAGTCTGAACTTCTAATGAGTTTTAGAGAGAAATTGTACTTAAAATAGATGTTTATACTCTAGCATCTACTCGCTCTCAACTTTCAAGTCTCCTATCTTCTGCAAATACCAACAATTATACCAACAACTTCAAAATTCCTCAATTCGATCCTCAAATCGTAATCCAACTTCCGATACTCTTTTCCTTATTCCCAACCAATCTTGAAAAGGCGTGTTAAAACCAACTCTTGTCCACCAAACTCTCACCAAATTGAAAGGTTACGAATGACAGATTCTGTACTATGAACTAATAATTCATTGGTCAAATGTGTCATTCTGTATATAGTTAAAAATTAAGCCAGGGTTTGTTAGACATATAAATGGGTCTAGCTCTTCGGTAGAATTGAATAAGTGATGAAACGCTAAACAATTCATCTTACTACTAGCATACCCATTCCTCATGGATTAGTTACACTTGGGTTACTTTGATGTTAGGTCTTCTATACACTTGGTAAATCAATCAGTGGAAATGAATCAATACTAACCTGTTGAAACTTCAAGCAGATCGAAAAGGGGTTGATGTACTTAAAACACTTCAAACTGTCATTGATTCCTTAACAATAAAACTCCAGAACTTCATATTGTCGATACTTTTATCTCCTAAATTTTATGTATTGAATCAAGGACATCAAGGAAATCTGGGGAATAGTAAAATTCAAAAAGTAACACAATAGATAATGAGAGAGCCCAATTGGTAGTCCAGTTAAATCAATGAAGTTAAGTCATTAGACTACTGGATCAAACATCAAAAATAATTACAATCAAAGTGTTATGTGAAACCATTCTCTCAATTTCAATAAGTTGAGGTGCAAACACAAATTATAAAACCAAACCCAACACAAACAACGCTATTTCAACAAATTCTTCTTCGTCACTTCAAGCGATTATTGATGGAGCTGCATGTTTATACCTATAAGGTTCAGATGTGAGAACTTTTAAAGCTAATAAATTACAGAATTCACACTCGAAATACCATCAAAAAAGAACAAAACGATTTCTACTTAGTTTTTAAATTAGTTTAAAGCAATATGAATAAAAATCACTACACTTTGAGTTCGAATTGATTGAAAGTAATGTTTTAAACTCTGTATAAATTATAAATGACATGCAAAAAATAGTCTGAAAAGGTATTTTGTTAATCAAACAATTTTTTGTTTTACAAAAAAAGATCTTAAATGTTTGATTTGCCAAAAACAAGTAGCACCTAAAGCAAGCAATTGAATAATAGCCCAATTAACGACTCTAGAATTTGTGATTTCTGATTGATCTCTGAATAAAGCTTCTCTTTCTCTCATTAAGCCTTGTTCCCTTCTTATTTCATGAACTTTATTATTTAGAGCTTTGACTTTGCCTATTAAAACTTCAACTTTTCCTTGTTTTTTAGAATCTAAAACTTCATCATCTCCCAATGTGAAATCAACTGTGATCTTCGTTTTAATCTTAGCTAACCAACCTTTTGATTGTGGTTGAAAACAGATTCTATGATCACCAGTTTCTAAAGCAGAGAAACTGAATTCACTTCTTGGTGACCCTTTCTGATGAACCACTCTATGATCATCATCGAAAACTTCTTCAACGTCTATAACGACACCCAATTGGGTTGGATCGGCACCTCTGAAAAGTCCAGTCTCTGGATCACGAACTTCAACTTCATATTTACCAATAATCAAAGCACCTTTGTTTAATTCTTTATAATAGCACTTCCTTTCTCCTCCAACGGTGTAGAAAAAGAACGCATTGACTGTTGAGAGTAGCAACAGAAGTGTAGAAAATGCAAAGAGCTTCATGTCGTTGGATTGTGAGTTTTTGAATATAGATAGATCGATTGTTCTTATTGTTGTTGACACGCCAAATTTTTATTGTCGTGTTTCAAAAAAAATAAAAAAAATAAAACGAAATCATGTGACTTGATGTTTTTTAATGATATTTAAAAACTTCATCTTCTTTAATAATAAACCACAAATTTACCATATGAATTTGGCATTACTGGATCCATTCTCTGCCTTGAAAGAATACCCAGAATCTCTAACAGATACAGTAACATTTGGGCACTCAGTTCACGTAAAATATAATTATAGTGGGAATTATTTAGCATCAGGTTTATCAAATGGTGGTATTATTATAATAGATAATGATACAAAGAACATTATTCGTGAGTTAAGAGGACATTCAAGACCAATTCAATCTTTATGCTGGTCCAAATGTGGGAAATATTTGTTAAGTTGTTCAAGGGATTGGCTATGTATAATTTGGGATGTTCAAGAAGGAGAAATATTTAAAAAAATTAAATTTGATGGACCTATTTGGAACTGTGAATTCAATCCATTAGATTCAAATGAATTCATAGTATCATTATATGATGAAACTCCAAAATTTGTCAAAATTGATACCAATGAAGTTAAAATTATTCAAGATTCTAAAGTATTAGTATCAATTTTCCATCCAGATGGGAAATTAATATTCACAGGTGATAATAAAGGTATTTTAAGCATAATTTACAAAAATTCTTCAAATGAAGATGAGTTTACAGTCTTATTCACACAAAAATTTGGGAACTCAAGTATCAAAAACATTCAAATATCACAAAATGGTAGAAAATTAGCAATTAATTCATCTGATAGAATAATTAGACAGATAACTTTACCTGATTTCAAGAATGATTTAAAACCTGAATTATGGGAATTAGAAATTGAACATAAATATCAAGATGTCGTTAATAGATTACAATGGAATTCAATTCTATTTAATTCAAATTCAGAATATTTAATCGCATCTGCTTTTGGTTCTGCTCATTGTATTTACGTTTGGGAAACTTCAATGGGTTCATTAATCAAAATATTAGAAGGTCCAAAGGAAGAACTAGTTGAACTAGAATGGAATTATAAAAAATGTATAATTTGTGCAACAGGTTTAGATAGTGGAACTGTTTATATTTGGAGTATTGTTGTACCACAGAAATGGAGTGCATTAGCTCCTGACTTTGTTGAGATTGAAGAAAACATAGATTATCAAGAAATGGAAGATGAATTTGATATTGTACCTGATGATGAATTGAATCAAAAACAGTTGGATGAAGAGGATGAACTTATTGATATTTTAACAAAAGAAAAAAAAGATGCAAGAGGAAATGAAATGAAAGATGAAGCTCTAATATCGATCGATTTGGAAACCTTTGATAATTAATGAGATATCATAAGTATTTAAATAAAATAAAAACATGTGTAAAATTGCCAAAATAATATTAATTTACTTATTCTATCTACAAATTCTTCTTTACAGTGTGTTTTTCTATACAGGAATGAAAATTCTCTAAGGAGGGTCCTAGAAATTATTGAAATTGAATACAAATAGGGTCTCTAATTGAATTGGGTTTAAACTTTAGATGAGATGATGCGAGTCACTGTAAGTTTTGCAATATTTGAAGAATTCAAATGTGTCGGGATGTGAATGA
Organism: Phaffomyces coquimbonensis; assembly: GCA_030566895.1. Taxonomy (NCBI): domain Eukaryota; kingdom Fungi; phylum Ascomycota; class Saccharomycetes; order Phaffomycetales; family Phaffomycetaceae; genus Phaffomyces; species Phaffomyces coquimbonensis. The sequence goes on from JAKUBM010000080.1 coordinate 35,941, forward strand.
AACATTAACGGAGGGGGTGAGTTACGAGATATTGGATCTATTATATATGTACGTTAAGAGTCAAGACGGATTTTGAAATCAATTAATTCTCAGAGTTTTTGCAAGGTTTTTGATCAAACTCTAGCCAAAGAAATGAAAGGTGGAACTTTAGGCAGGGCGGACGGAAATCCGGTTAAATCCGAAACAAATATCCACTCCAGATATGTACTTTTCGCAGTTTTTCAAAAAAAAAAAAGTTGGAAGAATCATACAAAAAGTGGGAACTTGGACAATTAAAGTTTCTTAGTGATTTCCAGGAGGGCATTCAGAAACTTGCTGGCTGGAGCTACTGCATAGATATTAGATGGTTAAACTGATTATTGGTCTAAACTCAGCTTTAGTTTAGTATGTACATATGTCTGGCCTTATTTGGTAGATTTTTTTTTTCGGTAGATCTACTGAATAAACCTTATTTGGTAGAAACACAGAATTTGAAATATATTGTTTAAAAATCAGTTATAATCAATGTTTGTGTTGTTCAGATGTTCTACACAGTTGTAAAGTTTGTAATAATGTCTTTTGAAATCTGTTAAACTAGTTTATAACTGCAAATTTTTAACAATTAAATTAACCAATAATTTATCCAGCTCATTTTCCGGCCATTTTTTTTTCTACAATTAATATAAATTTTGGATTAATCTGCAAATACTATTCTGTTTTATTGATATTAAAGAAATTGATATAGACTCTGCAAAACCCATTTCAGAAAAGAATGTCCAGCCAGCCTTTAAAAAAAGACGGGTGGGTTCATCAGTTGAAAAAACAATAATTATATATTTTTGAAAAAATGAAAAAATCTTGCAATTAAATATTGTAAACTAAATTCTAAACACCATTAATTGCTTAAGACTAGTAAATTAGTTTAACAAATTTCAAAAGACATTATTACAAACTTTACAACTGTGTAGATCATCTGAACAAGACAAACATTGATTGTAACTGATTTTTAAACAATATATTTCGAATTCTGTGTTTCTACCAGATAAGGTACTCTTATTCAGTAGATCTACCAAATAACAGAAGCTTCTTTGATCTACCCAATAAGGATATTCATTTTTGTTCATTAGGTTTTCGCGAATCTCGACAGGAGTTTGGAAATTCGAGTCTCCATAGATTTGAATATACAACGTCACACTCCATTTTTCTATCTTAGGTTTGATATGATGTGTATCCTAAGAGATATAATCGAGTTACTTTTCATACAAAGATCAAAATTCTACCTTTAAGTAAAAAAAGATAAAACGAGAATTGCCTAGAGCACTCTCGTTATATAAAGATGAAAAATAAGAAGGTTCTACCCTCTAACATTTAACTTCTCAGATGTCTAGTTCCTGGTTCGCATCATGCGTTATTTGCGATTTCAATATGTTTCTAAAGTTAAAGTCAACACTAATCATTGTATATATGGAAAGTTAAGAAGGCTATTGGAGTTTTCTCTCTCTTTAAGCGGTTATTTCAAAACTATAAAACCAATGAGGGTATGTTGATAAGTCTGGACCTATGCCTTAACTTTCAAGGCAACGTAAAGTGTTTCGAAGATTTAACTAGAAGCACTTTTTTAGAAGACGCTAGTTTCCTAAACCGAAGATTGAAAGGAAGCAAGACTACTTAGTTGAATTAGAAGAAGAAGAAGAAGAAAAATAAGAATAATAAGAAGAAGAAGAAAAATAAGAAGAAGAAGAAGAAGTCAAATAGACGTCCTACGTTAGAATACGTCCAACTTACGTAGAAAAATATTCAAAACTACAACGCGTATATCCATTGTTGATTAAGATGAAGCAAAAGGTGAAGCTTATCTTAACATATTCTGAAATGAAATAACTTTGGACCCAATCTGAAGGTACAATTCTTTTGATCAACTTTTAGGGAGAGACATTAAGGCGGAGCTCTAGGTGGAACTTAGGCGGATAGATTTCTAATTATCAAAAAAATGACATTTCAAACCCGAAACTAATTTTACATAATTTCGCGGGGGTTCAAAAAAAGTATGAAAATTTAGTGGAAAGAGTCGTAACAAAGAACAAAAAGTGGAAATATAAATTCTCAAAGTACTAGTAAGGATCTTTGGAGCTGGGCCTTGAGACAATCGGATATACTATATACGCTAAAAAACCTCACAGTTCACACAAAAGCAACTCTTGAATAAGGATTTTCTTCTCTTATAACCGACTTTTGAAGCTTGAACTAGAGAGTGTTATAATTAGGTCACGTCATTATAGTTATGAGTACCTAAACTGAGCGATCTTGCGAAAACTTTCAGATGCCGAATGTTATTGACAGCACGATACAGAATGGAAACGGGAAGAGAGTGAAATGATGTTCAAAACCTTACACAATATCAACAAAGCAGAGTATTTGTCTCAGCTACCCGTAACCTGTATGAAGTTAGTTTGAACTGTTGAAGTTTGAAATAAAGCTGAACTGAGTTTTAGGACTTCTTCCGGAATGAAAAAGATCGTAAAAATAGATGGGACGGAATGACATTCTGAGTATATAGTAACTGGACGAAAACATCCTCTAATACATCATATTCGAGAAATAATCAAACTTGAATATTTGCTATCGAACTAGATATAATGCCAATTTGAAAAAACTCTTAAGTTTGATTCACGAATAATAGAAATACTGTTGCATATTCACAGAAGTATCACTGCCTGCAAAAACTGAAAACCTTCAATATTTAACTAAAAAAATCCGTATTTATTCATTTATTTACAACAAGTAAAGGATTATTATCCACATTGATATTCAGAGAAAATTTCATTGTTTGAATTATGAAATAAAAATAAACTTTTTATCAAATTGGAGCAAGTAACTAAGTGAATCAATAGAAACACTAAAAAAAAAATGTAAATATAACAACTAAGAAGAAGAAGAAGTATCAAAGAATCTTATTGTCGGTGGTAGTATATTTAGTAGGTTCATATATATATATATATACATACGAGCACTATTGAGAAAAGATACATTTTGTAATATTTACATGGCTTATTCTGTTCTCCGCGACTAGAATGACAAACCAAACATAACACATACACTAGCAACTGATCCTTTCAATATGAAAGACTTAACCACTATTCATGGATAAAACGATAAAACAAACGTCTTTTGACTAAAAAGATACAAACTATAACATGATATTTCACACAGTGAAATCTCCATTAATAAAACCAAACATATAGTCTTCAAATATTATGATTCAAAGCTCCAATTCCTAAATAATATCATGTACTTGTTGTAATAATAAGATTCAGAAGATCATTATTGACGACAGCCAGACATACCGAAGGAAGAGGTGGTCGAGGGTTCTGGAAAAATGAGGACCTGGCTAGAAGGTTATAGAAAAAGTAAAAAGATAGAATCTGAATTGAATAGAAAATTCTAGAGTGATTAATGTTCGCTGTTAAGAATACACAGCCACCATAGGAAAACTATATAAGGAGTGGATACCTTAGTTGAAGACATGAATATTTTGTATAGAAAATTAACTGAATAAATTATGGTTAGTGAAACTAATACAGACGTAATTGATCAAACCCTGCAGATAGAGAACATATATTGACAAAGAAATGATACTAAAAATAGTAACTGATGTTAATGGATATAAGAGACACAGCCACCTTATGGAATACTATATAAGGAGATGAAATATCCATCTTGAAGACTTACTTGAGTGTATAGATTAACTGAATAAATTATGAATATGGATTCTGATAACAACATAATTGTACAGACCCTACAAGGTTTACAACAAATTTGTTAGCTTGTGGGGTTTTAAAGATTCATATTCCTGGTAAAGAAAGTTGGAGATTTTAATTTTTATTTCTATTTGATGATTACACTCATTTTTGGTGTTGCTGGGTTCTGTTTCATGGTCACTGGTCCAACACAAACCAAAACTAGATACAACAAAGAGGGTATTTTTACTGAGGAGGAGGAAAAAATCATCGCCAATAGATTACTCAGGGATGAACCTACAAAATCAGATATGCGTAACAGAGAGGGTATTTCTATTAAGCAATTTTTGAAAACATTATTAGATTATGATTTGAGGCCATTAATGATTATTTCGTTTGTTTTTGAGATTCCTCAAAATTCAATTAAGGCATATTTGAATATTAATTTGAAGGAAATGAAGTCAAGTACAGACCAAACCATTTTCCTGAATACTCCAATCGAAGCTATAAGACAAGTGTTAGAATTGTTTTAATAACTTTGTTATAGAATTTGTCAATGAAAGATGGTTTGTGCTTTACAACAAGTTTGGATCTTAATTGTTGCTATTGTGGAATATACCAGTGTCGATCAACTAACTCCATGGGCACAATACCCAATCATGTTTTTTGCAGTTGGTAATCCATCAGCTCAAGCTATTATTGTTTCATGGTGTTCAAGACTATTTCGACAGTAGAGAACTTAGTATGAATATTATTTGATGTATTTTAAAAGTATAAGCAAGAGTGTGGAATCACAACCTCTATTTATTTTTACATTTCTTGTCGATCTTTATTCAACTTAGCGGTTCCTGGTTTATTTCCCTGTTGAAATGTTTATTTTGAAACTATATAAACACAAATTGTTGAAAACTAGTATGGTGTAGAATGTTCTAGAAAGATAGAGAACATATATTGACAAAGAAATTGTTGAAAACTAGTATGGTGTAGAATGTTCTAGAAAGATAGAGAACATATATTGACA
>JAKUBM010000081.1:0-40290 GCA_030566895.1 Phaffomyces coquimbonensis
ATGATTTGAAAGAATTAGCTTGTTCCTGTCTTTCAGCAATTGATACGCGTAATAGTTTAGATAAAGCAGCAAATTTATCTCTGTTATTTTTATTTGACTCTGATTTTCTAATTTTTCTAAAGCTTCAAATCTAAATTTTTTCTAGCATTTCAACAATCTTGTTATATTCGGACGAACCAGTTGGGTATAAACCTAAGATTTTTCCTAGTGATAGGCAATATTGTTAGTATGAGTTGATTTCAATATTATAGATAATAGTTAATTATGGTAAAGGTATATAATTTTATTAATCCTGAAATTATGCAATTAGCTGTTACTCACGAAAAAACTCTGATGGATCGTGGACTAGATTATTTTTGGTTGAGATACCGCTATCATGTAGGAACTCGTTCAGTCTTTGGGCAGCGGCATCATTTCCAATCTCATCGACGGCCACATCACCAGCGGATAATATTATTAATTCTGGTTCAATATTATTGTTATTGATATTGTAATTCCTCGTCGAGGGTGGAATCTTGCTGGAACTCATTAAAATGTACCCACTAGGCTATAAATATAGACACTACCTGAAAGCGTGACAGCTGTAATTAGTGTAAATATGACAAAGTCCACATAGCGCCTGTAATGGAGTGTAATTATCAGTTGTTTATTTATTAATTATTTAATAAAATATTGTCGACGAAAAATTGTTTTTTTTATTTTGAAAAACAAATCGCTATAAATTATGCTGTTACCCGCCGGGAGTTCGCGAAAAAAGTCCATGGCCCGACGAAAAACCCCAGTGAAATCCCCCTAACTCTAGTCCCAAATCTCCAAAAGAAAAAATTTTTTTTTTGATTTTTTCAAAAAAAAAATTTTTTCAACGGTCAACACTGTATAATTCGAAAAGAAGACACGATTTGAAAAACGAACAAGTGGAAAGCACTTCAGAATCAACCAAATCACACCCATAGATAACTATGCAATTGACTTGGGTTTTGTCATTTCTGGTGACATTAGTGCAAGTGCTGGCCCTCATTCCATCACCTGACTGGGAAAACACAAATTTCAAAAGAACAATCGATCTTTCCAAATCTTACGTCAAGGAAAGATACCAATTAACAATCAAAAACATCGCAAGTACTCCAAGTGATACTTATTACTTCGCTGTTCCAAACTATGTGTTTGAGAATTTGAGTGGGTTCAGTGTCATTGATGCTGCTAAATCTAAAAAGATGAAAACTTTGGAAACTGAATTGATTGAAGAATTGACTGAGATCAATAACATTCCATCGATTAATTACATCAAGATTAAATTACAAGAACCAATTTCACCAAAATCTACCGCTCATTTGTTTGTCAACCTAGTCATTTCTGATTTCGTTGAACCAATTCCTTCAAAGATTGAATTGACTGATGAACAAACTTTATTATTAAGAACTTTCAAAAAACCATTGAGTGCCTACGTTACATTACCAAATGAATTAGCTATTGTTGGTGTTGCCAATGCCCAAGAATTGGCATTAGACGGACAAGAAGTTGAACAAACTGCTAAAATTGAAGATTCTTCGCTCAAGTATTCCTTTGACTCTCAAGTTGAACCATACACTATCTCTTCATTACCTTTAATATATACCCATAATTTACCATTACCTAAAGTTGTTAAATTAGACAGATCCGTTTGGGTCTCTCATTGGGCTGACTCTTTACAATTTGAAGAATTTTATGAATTGACTAATAAAGCTGCAGAATTAAAACATGGATTCTCAAGATCTGAATTCATGAAGGATAAACAAGCTATGAAAATGACACATTCACTTGCTGTCATTGAAATGGCATTGAATGAGGATTCAGAAGATGTTTATTTCACTGATTTGGTTGGTAATGTTTCTACTTCAAGAGCATTTTCTGATAAAGTTTACTTAAGACCAAGATATCCAATCTATGGTGGTTGGAATTATAATTTCACTCTTGGATGGACTAATAAATTAAATGGATTTTTATCAACCATTCAAGGTTCTGATGAATATTCATTAACTATTCCATTACTCAATGGTCCATCTGATGCAACTTATGATGAAGTTAATCTTAACTTTTATTTACCTGAAGGTGCTGAATTTTTATCGATTGAATCTCCAGTTGAATATGAAGCTGTTGTTGAATCCAATGAGTTCTCTTATTTTGATTTGAGTAAAGGCCATACCAAAGTCACATTTGTTTATAAAAAATTGGTTGATGAATTGAAAGTTGTTGAAATTACAATCAAATATAAATACACCACTTTAAACCTACTACAAAAACCAATCAACGTTGCTAAATTCTTATTCATTGGTTTGATCAGCTATTTTCTATTAACTAAAATTGATATCTCATTAAAAGCTAGAAAATAGAGACATAACAAAATCAAAAATAAAATAAAAAGAAATTACAATTTTCACTATGTACATGTGTATAATATCTCTACATATCTCGTTTCATTCGTTAATAAATAAACCATACCTGATTTAAAAAACATTATCTGATTCACCAGGTAATCTAGGAACTCTTTTAGGTTCCCAGTCTTCTTCACCTAAACCTTGCATTCTATAATATTCTTCTTTGATATCAACAGTTCTCTTCTTAGCTCCAATATTCAGTATTTCTTCTTCATCTAACTCATGAACTTTTCTATCATGATTTTCATATCTAATAGCAGTGAAACTTGATAACCAAACTGAAGCAAATCCTAAAGCTGCAAAAAATGGTAATCCAAACAGTAAAAATGGATGTTTTTTCAATCCTTTTTGGTAACGTCCTGGAATGGAAGCATCATAGATTGCCTGATCTCTCTTAGATCTGAATGTTTTGACATTGAAAACCATTTTGGAACTGTGAGGTTTTTGACTCTTTTGATTAGCTTCTAACATTGGTGAAAATTCAATTGAAATACCGGATTTTAACTGGTGTCTGGATGCTTGTACACGTGAAAGTCACGCCTTTTAGCAAGTTATTTCAGCTCTTCTTAATCTTGTAAAGTGACTGGAAGAGCTGAGTGGAGTGCCAAATTCTCTCGCCGAGACTCCATCTCTCCAGGATTTTTGACTCTCAACAATTTATTTCCTAAAATTAGCTTGTGTCAAGAAATAATAATTTCAAATTCAATTCCAATCTTCTTGTCAATCACATCAAATAATGAAAATGTCAGAAACAACAGGCTTATTGGATGGCATCATCCATAAGAAACATCTGCTTAGAAAGAGGATCTTCTCTCTTGCTATTGTTTTCACAATCAGTGAGTAATTCTACCATTTCTGGCCCATTTTGAACGCTTACTAACTTTATCAGTATTCGTATTTATTGGTTACCTCTCCCTATACAATGCATTCTTTGAAACAACATCGCCAAATGGTAAAAAAAACATAATATTCTTAGTCACTGATGGAATGGGGCCTGCCTCTCTATCACTAACTAGGTCATTTAGACAATTAAGGGATGATTTGCCAATTGATGATATTTTGACATTAGATAAGCATATGATTGGTTCTTCACGTACTAGATCAAACTCCTCATTAGTCACTGATTCAGCAGCTGGGGCCACTGCGTTTTCATGTGCAATGAAGACCTTCAATAACGCAGTTGGTGTTGATGCCAATGAAGCTCCTTGTGGCACTTTATTAGAAGCGATGAAATTACAAGGTTATCATACTGGATTAGTCGTCACCACTCAAATCACAGATGCGACACCAGCAGCATTCTCAGCACATGTTTCTTATAGATTTTATCAAGATTTAGTAGCAGAACATCAAATTGGGAATTACTCATTAGGTAGAGTTGTTGATTTAATGATTGGGGGCGGTAGAGCTCATTATTATCCACCAAAGGATGTGAAATATGGCAAAGGTGGTTCTAGATTAGATGATAGAAATCTAATTGAAGAAGCAGTTGAACAAGGTTGGTCTTATGTTTCTAATCGTGAACAGTTTGATGCTTTAAAATTAGGTGAAAATGTTCAATTACCATTATTAGCATTATTAGAAGATAGAGATATTCCATTTGATTTAGATAGAGATGATAAAATTCATCCATCTCTAGAAGAACAATCAATTACAGCGTTAAACGCTTTGAATAAAGCTACTGAAGGCTCAGATAAGGGATTTTTCTTATTGATTGAAGGTTCAAGAATTGATCATGCTGGTCATAGTAATGATCCAGCAGCACAAGTTCGTGAAGTTTTAGCATTTGATAAAGCTTTCAAATCAGTTTTAGACTTTGTTGATACTTTGGACAGTGAAACTATTGTCATTAGTACTTCAGATCATGAAACCGGTGGTTTGGTAACCGCAAGACAATTATCACCAAAATACCCAGATTATAAATGGAATCCACAAGCTTTAATCAATGCCAAACATTCAGGAGAATATTTGAGCCAAAAAGTCTTAGATTATGATGGTGATAGTCTTGAAAAATTCATAATTGATGAGATTTTAATTAAAGATTTAGGAATTGAAGATTATACTAAAGAAGAAGTTGAATTATTGGTTAAGAATAGATCATTCACTCATTATTACTTAAATGACATCGTATCAAAAAGATCACAAACAGGCTGGACAACTCATGGTCATTCAGCAGTTGATGTCAATATTTATGCCTATTCAAACAAAAAAAAAACAATGTATCAACTCTATGAAAAATTGGGAGGAAATCATGAAAATACAGAAATTGGAAAATTTATGAAAGATTTCGTGAATGCTGATCTAGATGAAATCACAGCTAAAATTTCAGATGTCACTGTTAAACCTGAAAGTTTCGTCCTCTCTGGAGAAATCGTTGATGAGTATCATCCGCTGGTGTAATATTACTAAATTTTAAAAAAATATCAACAACGTCCAAATCTAAATTTAAACACACAGAACACAGAGATTATATATTTCAACTATATTATATAAAGAATAACTTCAATCATTTACGTTTTGATCTTCCTGTTGTAACATTTCAGCTTTTGCCTTTTCAACTTCTTCTTCCAACCTTTCAAGATCGAATTTTTCTTGCTTTTCAATCTCTGTTTTCAATTCATCTTGTTTCTTCTTTTCTGCTAATATTCTTCTAAAATTATCAACATACTTTGGAATCTGATCTGCTCCATTATTTGATCTATAAAACTTCTCAATACATGAATCTGAACTCCACGTGAAATCTTCCATTGGATCACAAATACAATTCGCACTCATTCTAAAATCTGTATCAACTGGACATGCATTTAATTTATTCAATTTGTCCTTATTAGTTATCCCCAAATTATTGAAAAAATGTATAAAGCTTCTATCATCTAACAAAGTGACAGCCAATGTTCTTAACGTTGAATCCTGCCAATTTTCATAAATCAATCCATTTGTATCTAAAAAGTAATTCATAAATTTTTTATACTTTTCACTTCTGAAGAATCCTAAATATCCCATCTCGAAAACTGTTTCAAATTGACAATTGTTGAAAGTCTCTCCATTATCATCTGAAATGAAATCAATTAAATTGTTTGAATGAATGTCATTAGGTTCTGTGGAAATATATTTTAAAGTTTTATCCCATAATGATTCAAAAATATTTGGTGAATTTACTGAAGATAAACTAAATGCATAATTTTTAGAGTTTTCCTTCATAAATTTGAATAAATCAATGTTAATATCACAATTTATTAAGAATCCAGGAGTTACTTTCATATAATAATCATAATTCGATAATTCATCAACTTGGAAAATTGCATTAACCCAATGATTTTGTATTGTTTTAGTCTTTATTGATATCTTTTCATCAATCCCTTTCCCAATCAACTTTTGTTTAATATCTTTCAACTTCCCACTTTTGACTTTCTTTGAAGGTTTAAATCCTTCCCTTTTTGCAGTTGAAACAAATTGAATTTTTCCTGTAACTAAAGATGATGTAGACTTCATGAAATTTTCTGAATGCTTCCCATCTGTGAAGATCATCCAATCATATTTGAACTTGTTATTGAACCTATCTTCAACTGTTCTGATTGTAACTAACGTAGAATATAGATCCATAGTTCTTGCAAACATCACAATCACACCTTTTGGCGGCTCACCATCATTAACAGGGTTCATAGTCAAATCATAATCCTCGTTACTAAGACCAGAATTGTCTAAAATGTTTAAATTGAAACCTTCATTCCTCCAATCATCTAACTTATCTGTGAAACGCGTGATCTGTTCATTTATTGATTGTATTGACGATGTAGTGTATTCTTTATAGTCTTCTCCACTTAAAAGAAGGAATGCAATTATAAAAGTAAAGGGAAGTAATATCAGAGACTTAGAGTTGAGTATTCTGTGTCGCTGGAGAGCCCTCAGTACTGAGTTAAGCATCTTTTATATGTCTCAATGTTTTGGCTATAAAAGCAAATTTGGTTGAATTAACTCGGGGAAATTTTCAGTGTATGTCTTAGTGAATAAATTAACAAATACCATTTTAACGCTCAAAAGTCAACCAGAGAACAAATCTTTATATAAGGGGTCACTTTAAACGAGCCATTCTTAACCAATAATGTTGTACCTTGAATTTCTACGGTACTTACAAAATCTACTCAGCCAGAGTTAGTTAAGTTAATCTATATTAGTTACACCTTATCATTTAATCACTGAATTCATCTTCTGGAGGAGGAGCATATGGTGGTGGTTTGAAGTATTCTTGATCAGCAACAACCGCAGCCTTGAAAGTTTCATTATCATCGACGTATTCATATAAATATTCCAATTCTAAATCATGTACTTGTCTACCTAAAATAATTAAAGAATGTAATGGCTCACCAGATTCATAATCACATAACTCTTTCAATGTAGCAGCTTTGAAGGTTTGTTTTGGGGATCCTAATCTAGAAATTGCAACAGCTGGTGTTTCTGGTGTATAACATTTCTCACCTCTTTTTTCTTCAATTTCAAGAAGTTGTTGTGCAGCAGTTTGGATGTCCATATATCTTGGTGGTTCATATATTAATCTACCTCTGGCCATGTTTTCAATACTTTGTTCTTTCACTTTGATATCTAATAGACATAAAGTATGTAACCCAATTTTTCTATTTTCTAAAATCTTATCATAAAATGAATCTGGTCTCCAGTTATCAGTGAAGAAACATAATGAGATAGTTTGACCAAATGTATATAATTGTAAGCCACAAGCACCAACTGCATTCATTACTGAGGCATTGTGAATAGCTTCAACTTTAATGTTTAGCTCTCTTGCCCTAATGATTAAATCAGTATGAGTAGTAGCTCCAAATGGGTCACCAACGACTAAAAATGCAATATCTTCTTCTTGACCGTTCTTTAAAATCACATCAGATCCACCTTCAACTAATTCTCTATCAGCTAGAATAACTTCACGTCCATAAAACTTTTCTAATGATTCTTTGTTGGCAGCCATTAAAATTGAAGTGTATGCCTCTAAATAAACTCTGGAGCATCTTTTCACTATTTCTAAACCTCTGACTGTGATGTCACTTTCGTAGGAAAGCCCTAATCCGATAACGTAAAGCATTTTAATTCTTTGTTATTACTTCTGTTTCTTTGAAAGCTCATCGATAGTTTTTTCATTTTATATTTTTGAAATCATGTGACTGAGAGTTAAATCAGCGCTTGTTTACACCTGCAAATATCTCAAGGTCTTTTGGTCAGTCATAGGAGATGAGCTGTAGTGATCTGGCTAATAGGAGAAAAGAGATTTTGAAGCCAGCTATTCCCATCTTCATATCTTTAGGAATGATTTATTTGTCATGGATTTATTCTCAATATGTTTGTTACAATGAGGTTTATAAACACCATTCAAAAGCAACAGGAATTGGTCTAATAGCTGGCAACTGTCTACTGATTCTGGTGATATACTTTATATGGACACAAGTGCTTGCCTTAGGACCAGGAAACCAACCAAAATTGCCTGTTTTCAAACTTATAAAAGATGATAGAACTGATTACGAATCAATTGAACCACCAACTTATTTCTTCTGTGATATCAATGGATATCCAGCGTGGTGCTCCACTTGTCAGTCCATTAAAGCAAACAGGGCTCATCATTCTTCAGATATGAATAGGTGTATTGCAAGGTATGATCATTACTGTTCATTTATGGGCTCTACAATAGGTAAAAAGAACTATAGACTATTTGTTCAATTCATGTTTTGGTATTTGAATTACTTTATATATATTGGAGTTTCAAGTGCTGTTTTTATGAATGATATTCATAGAAGAAATGGAGTCAATGGAAACTTGATTGTGTTGTTCATTGCCGATATATTTTGGATCATTATGATAACTGGTTTATTCTTAAGTCATTTGATTTATATTAAAAAGAACATCACTTCAATAGATGACATAATTACAAAAAGACATAGAAAGAACAAAACCATCAATGATCAATTCTTAAGTTATAAATATGAAGAAGAGAGATACATTATTAGAACTAATCCTAACGTTGATTATGTCTGGGATAAAGGAATCACAGGAAATTGGATTGAGTTCATGGGTAGAAATCCAATCTTCTGGATTATTCCATGGGGATCCAACCTGAAACAGTTAGGAGATCAAGATGGTTCTACTTATTATGAAGTTTTACAAGATTTTAATGAAGAAATGAGTATTAAATGGATTGAAACAATTGAAAATAGAATTAAAAAAGGTGAATACTTGAAAATATTTGGAAGAGAAGGATAATTATAGAAGAAAAAGGCTAAAATAAAATCAATATATAAATTCAAGACGTTACTTACCAAAATATATTCAATCTTCATTTTTTTTTTGACTCTGTTTCTCGATTTATGTGTCAAAAAAATGATGCAAATAAAAAAAAAAATAAGAGAAAAAAAACTCTGTGGTTGCAAATTATGATAAAACTTTTCAACAAAAACCTCAGTTAAGGCAATCAATAATGTCAATCAGTGAGGAAGATAGACTTTTGATGGACGAGAACTCAGAGTATGGCTCTTTCCCACAGCCTTTACCCGCCAAAAAACCTCAGAAGAGTAACATTTTAAGATACAGCTGCATTGCTTTAAGCATAAGTTTATCAACAATCATAATAATATCAATAATAGCTGGCCTATTCATCGTCCCAAATGTTCAAAATTATGTAAACCAATCAGTTGAATTTGATATACAGAATATAGAGTTGGATAGTATCACTACACATGGTGTTAATGTTAGAATTGCAGGAATTAATAAAGTTAATTATAATGAAATTCAAAGTAATTTTGCATCCAATATATTTAAAATTGGTGGTGGGCTTTTGAAAGCTGCCCACATTGAAATGAATTCAGTTGAAATCAATACAAATATCGAAGATGAGTCAATAAATATTGGAAAAATTGAAATTCCTTCATTTCAAGTGAATATAGTTGATAATGAAATCACTATTCTTGATTTGTTAGTCACAATAAAACCAAATTCATCCAAGATTTTAAAACTCATTAAACATTTGATATCTAATCCTGATCAAATTTATACAATCTATGGAAACTCAAAGTTGAATCTCCAATTGGGTGACTTTATACCCATAAAAGGAATCAATGTTTATTTTAAGACTGAAATAATCGGAGATAAGTATCTTAAATTCAATGGAGATGACCTAATGATTAACGACTTGAATATCAAGGAAGACGTTGATGGATTTTATGATGTTGATTTTAGTCTTAATTTACCAAATCCTTTATATCAAAGTTTGATTTCATTTGAAGTACCTGAGTTAAGTTGGGATATCTCAGTCAATGATTGTTTTAACGAGACTACTATTAATTTATTTGATAATTTCAGAACAAAGAGATTCAAACTGTCAAGTTCCAAAAAAGTGTTAACTATTCAATCAAATATTCTTTTAAAATCAATCAATGAGAATTTAACTATTCCGTGTTCAATTGATGATGACCAAAATACACCATTAAATCAATTGATTGAATTATTCTTAAATCATGAAGAAATTTCAATAAATATTCAAAATTATAAAGGTTCAAAAGAATATCCAGGATTTATTAATGAGATATTAACAAATTTACAGTTTAATATTAATTATTCATCAAATTTCAAATCAAATAAATTAATAGAATATGTTGATATGAATAATTTCAAGTTTGAATTTCAAAATGGTAATATCAACAAACCAATCATTAATGGGTATATAGAAATCTTGATTAATTTACCAATTGATACCACAAGTGATTTAACAAATTTTAAACTTTCAAAGGTGAAAGGTTCTTCCAAGAAATCAGAATATCCTATCAAATTGTCTCATGGTAGTGAAGAGTTCGGAGAAATAAGCTTTCAAGATTGGCATGATTGCATTAATCAACAAATTGAAAATAAAATTTTGGTAACATTTTCTTTGATTCAAGAAGATCTAAAAATCACAAAAAATGCAATATTTGGAAAAGTTATTAATGAAGTACTAAGAGATGGCAAATCAAATATTGAGATTGAAGCTATTATGGATTGTTACATTGATACTTTGATCGGTGATTTCAAAGTAAATGGAATTGAAATTAACAGTGAATCTGACATAACAAGAGGTCAAATTATCTAAACTATCATGATGATAGATGAACTTGCTAGGTTTGAACAGACTGGGATGACTTTAATTTATTATTGTTATATCATTTCATTTTATTAAGGTATATACTTTGAGAATTTAAAGAAGTTAAACAAAGCTTTTATTTCAAATTAAATCAAATGAATTAATTCAAATGATAAACTAGCTGAACTTCCTTACAAATATATATTAATTAGCTAATTATCTAAAGCAATTTTAAGTTTAAGTAAAGCTACAGAATGATATTAAATATATGGAATTTACGTGTGAGTTAAATATACTTGATATATTCAGATAGTATTACCAAAATTTAAATTAGATATAATATTCTTTCAATATATTAATTATGATTTATAAATAACTACTAAAACTTTTCCAAGTATAATAGTAGAGTTAGCAGAATTTATAGTATATTCTTATAAGAATAATAGAATTAGCGCGTTTATAATATAATTCTATTTAATTGTCATAGTTACTACAAGTAAAAACTGATAATATTACTTGAATCATAATAGCAATTGGTATATATTTCATTATAGCATTTATTGACTGATTGATCAGATGAGTAATTCAGAATTCTTAAGTCATTAATCACCTTTTTCTTAATCTAGGATCTCCAACAACTTCTTTCTTTTTTCCATTATGTTTGGAGTTAAAACTGGCTTCAGATGAACAAACTGGGCATAAGTTCATAGTTCTATCAACTCTCATGGTTTGACAATTGGCACAGTTTTTTGTAGCTGTATCTGAAGTTCTTCTAGGTTTAGTATTAAAATTAGCATTTCTTGTTGAGTTTGAGGATGGATATGAGCTTTTGTGAATACTTCTTTGATAATTATTTTGATAAGAAGTACTGGTGTTATTATTCAATTCATATATTGAAGAGCTATTGGGTTCATATGGTTTTCTTTGATTGTGAGGATAAGAATTATAATAACTTGAATGCTTTTGACTTGGTTGATTATATGTTGATTGGGTATATGATTTAGTTCCACTCGGATAGTCAAGTTTTTGTCTTTTGTTATAACTATTATAAACCCTGTCATGTATTGGAAATGCATTAGTAGCCTTGTTATAACTATTCTTAGTCGATGTTGATAATTTATTTGTTGAAACTTCAGAGGACAATGACGATGAATAACTTTTAACTGTGGAAAGAAGATTTGATTCATG
This sequence comes from Phaffomyces coquimbonensis, assembly GCA_030566895.1. Classification (NCBI taxonomy): domain Eukaryota; kingdom Fungi; phylum Ascomycota; class Saccharomycetes; order Phaffomycetales; family Phaffomycetaceae; genus Phaffomyces; species Phaffomyces coquimbonensis. The sequence goes on from JAKUBM010000081.1 coordinate 11,710, forward strand.
TGACGATGGTTCCGATATTGTATTTTTTGATGGAATTAAATCTTCTAAAAGATCTAGTTTATTTTGATTCTTAGTCTTGGGTGAATCTTTCAAAGGTATCAAATCATCAGATGTACACTTTTCTGATCTTGTGAATAAATCATTGTTGTTATCGATTTGGTTTTTCAAGTCTTTTGTAGGAATCAAGTCTTCATCTTCTTCTGAGTTCCCATAAGTTTCAAAAAATGAACTATCAATATCGCGGGTATTATGATCAAAGTTTGAACTTCCTTTTATCTTCAATATTTTTATTTTGTTGGTCTTTTCAGTAAATAAATCTTCATCACTTTCATTATTTTTTTTCGCTAAATCCGTCTCATTTGTATCTGTTTCATTACGATTCATACCCTTTTCTTGATAACTTGAATCTTTGCTGGCTTGTAAAATTTCATTGGTTTGTTCAATATTAGTGGTATTACTGATATCATTATTTGTTAAATCATTAGTTGAGGAGTTAACATCGTATTCTTCGTTCAAATTTGTTTGAGTTATTGAAGTTTTGTCTAAGGTTGGAATTTGAGCTTGAGATTCATTTATTATTTGTGATTGAGTTTCAACTAAGAAATTTTCATGAAGTTGCGTAATTTCATTTTCATCATCAATTTTTTGACCCCCGTCAATGTTGCGCTGAGTTTCTTCTGTATTCTTTAGAGATTTCGTGTCTTCAACGTTTTCTTGAGTATCTTCAAAATTTTGTAAATCTTGTTCTTTTTGATTTTTAATTTCTTTATTAATTGTGGTACTATTCCCTGTACCATGTTTGGCTGTTGTTTCACATGTGAGATTATTTTCCGAAATTTGTTCTTTCGGAATGAGTTTAGTTGGAGCAGTAACTTGGTTATTTGAATTTTGAATTTGAGTGACTTCAGTCCCGCTGTTATCATTGCGTGTATCATTCTGATTGATTGGCAAAGGAATAGATGGGGTGACTGACGCCGAAACATCTGCTATTGGAGTTGATTGTGCTGATTCATGTTCAATGCTATTTTCATTGAATCTTCTTATTAAAATATCTTCTAGATTTTCTGGATTATCTTCTTGTTTGATATATGGTTGACCTTCAGGAAAATAACTTTTATTTTCATCAATCGTTATAGATTTTTTTTTGGAATTACCACGAGCATGCAATTTTTGTAATGCTTGTTCCACTTTTCTTGCTTCTTGCTGTTTCTTTCTTTCTTCAATTTTCATTTGGTTGATAGTGTTGACTTTCTGAAGCTTAATGGAAATTAAATGATCTATGTATTTCTGCAATTTGCTTTTAAACATGCGTAATTGCGTAGGTGCAGAAGATTTGACTTGATCTGGTTGTTCTTCGATAAAACTTGCTTTCCTTTTGAATTGTTTCAATTTTTCTTTCAAGTTTGTAAAGTTGGTGTTTGGGAGTGATGGATCATGTTTTGCTGCGAAGATCATGACTAGCTGACGTATTGGTAGGATCATAAAGTTTGAGTTCAATATAAAATGATCCTTTGATATTTGCAACGACCTAGGTCCTAAATTCTCTTTATTTATGTGTAAATCGTAAGCTTTTTGGAAAAACTCTTCGATTTCAGCTTCAGATTTGCTATCTATGCTACTTGGTGACGTATTTGTCTGTTTCTGTGTCTTTTGATTGGAGTGATTTGTAATCTTCTTGACAAGTTTTTCAAATTCTTCATCCAATATATTATCTAATGGTTTTCTCCATTTAATGTCAGATTCTCTTGTAACCTCATCATTATCATCAAATGAGTCCAATTTAGCGCTCAAAAGTTCCCTGATGCCGTCATTAGCAGTGGCGAGAACTTGTGTTTCGTAATCGTTTTGACTTATCTCCTGAGTTTCATTGTTGCAATTTGAAATGAGTTGGATTGGAGACTCAGTGACAATGTTAAAAGCGCCCGGAGCCCGAAGTTGGTCTTGACCTGAAGAGTGAGCTGATGATTCAATCATCAAGAATTGGCGCGATTTTTGCAATTGCTGGATATTATAAAACAAAGAATAAGAAGTTCTCTGAATCAAAAATTTCAATATTTTTTATATTTCCGAAGAAAAACTATCATACAAAGTTTGAAAGAGAAGTGAAAAATATTTCAAGTAGAAATTATTACATCATTAAAAAATCATTATGGATTAAAAAGCAATTAAACATCTTCTTTGACTAAACTGGTGTAATATTCAATTAAATTATATTCAGTTTGTAACGTTTCATCTCTATAAGCGACTCTAATATCTGGAACATTTGTTTTTTCTAAATCATTACCTTCAATGTTTTTTTTATCATAATCTTTACCTAACCAGTGTTCTTTGATTGATCTTTCCCAACCTGATTGAATGACAGAATTTCTAGCCAGTTCACACATATCAACATTAGACAATTTATAAATTTGTGCAGCGACAGAATATTCTTCAATTAATGGTTCTCTAGTGTATGAGAACTGTAAAGGATCATCAGTTGACAATGAAACATTCAAACCTCTCTTGAAGAAGTAAGGGAATGGATTTTTATCATATGTTAAGAATAATGCATTGTTAGATAATGGAGACATTGCAACGCCAATTTGATCCAAATAGAATAAATATTGAACAAATGGAATTTTTCTTAATAAGATACCATGTGAAATACCTTCTGAAGTTAAATAAGCAGATATTAAATGTTCTGGATCACCAGCTTCACCAGAATGTGGTCTTAGAACAAAAGTATTAAAACCTCTCTTAGCTCTGTAATTGTTTAATTGAGCAATGTTTGCATATAAGTAATATAAGTAGTAAGAATATGGAGGATTCTGAGCAACATTCCAAAGACTTGGAATTGGGAATTTTTTATGGAATCTTTTATCAACTTTTGATTCATCATCAACTGAATCGAAACCTATAACTCTTTGTAAGAAAATGAACAATTTTGGATATTTTCTTGGATTTTTAGTTGCTTCTAATAAAGGTTCAAATAAGTTTCTGATTATGTCTTTGAATGAATCAACTTGGCCAGTCTTCTTATAAATGTCATATAATCTAGGGACTTGAATTAGCCATCTAACGTTATGAGAAAATAATTTATTATCAATGACCCATGATGCTAATTTTTCCCATTCTTCAATTGATCTACCATAAATTGAAATTCTATATTCACACATTTGATATTTAGAATTTTCTAAATCACTGAATACTTCTTTTGTGATATCTGCTAAATATTTACCGTTGATATAATTATCAGTTTTTAAGAAAATTTCCCTTAATCTTGATTCACCAATTGGATTATATTTTAAATTGAATTTATCAAATCTATGGAATGAGTCTTTATGAGCATGCATATCTAAAGTATCAATTGATAAATCATAAGCAGTTAAATTCAAAGATCTGAAAACTTCATCTAATGTTAAAACTTTACCATCTCTGTAAATAACTTCTTTTGATGGATCATTTTTCATTTTATGTTTAATGAATCTTAATAAATGTTTTTGATTCATACAAGCAGAGTGATGGACGTGAGTATCAACTTTTCTAACGTTATAGAAATCTCTATGTGGATTCTTTTTTGAAACTGAAGTTTCTTCATATTCATTTAACAAATAATATAAATTCCATCTTGCTTCTAAATATTGTAATCTTCTAAAAGCAAATGATTTAGCAGGACCATTTGAAGAATATGCAACAATCTGTTCTAAGTCCATATAGTAATCTTTTAAAGTTGGGATCTCATTAGTCAAACTTTTATTTGTCTTTGAGTCAATAACTTCTAAAACATCATCTGAATTCCATTCAAATCTAACAGATTCATCATTTTCAGGAATTTCAACATCTTCATAGTTGAAAGATTGACAGTCTGGTTGAACTGTCTCTGTTAGAATTTGTTTATTATCCCAATGTGGTTTTGGTGGTTCTGGATATATCTTCCAAGATTCTTGATTCTTTGGATTTTGATCTTCGTATTGGTTTGAAATGCTTTGGTATTTGGATCTTAGGTCTCTGCAGTGTTTAATTTGGGTATATAATTCAATCAATTCGGGAGATGGAATTTCCTGGGTACCATGATCATATTCATTAATTGATCCTAATTTATAAGTATGGGATACCTTTGAAGAAGTTTGCGGGTGTTTAGCAAGCAATTTTGGAGATCTTGGTGGAGCAGATAAAGTGTTTTCACCAGTTGATGGATTGATTACAACTGGTGGAGGTGGCGGATGAAGGAAATTTGAAGTTGATGCTGTTCTCTTTTTTGGAGTTTCTTTAGTCCAAGGAATTTCATCAAATGCTCTTAATTTAGCATCTTGATCGTGAATGTTTTTTTCTTCAGCATAAGTGAAATTAGTGGATAGCATGTGATTAACAGTTGCAAATTCTTCATCTTCATCATCATCTGCATTTGAAGTAAATTGTTGATTTGTGATATCTTCAGTACTGCTGATAATATCATTTTCAGCTCCTTCTTCGTCGAAAACCATTGGATGATTTGCTAATTGAGCTTCATGGTTGTCTGATGGTTTACAAGCACCGCACATTTTAACAAGATTCAATCGATTTGAGGATAATTTAAATCTTCAAATGGGAATTGAATTGAATTGTTGATTAATATGATCTGAATTTTGAAGCTGATTTAAAATATAACTAGATAAAGAAATTTTTTGCAAAGAAAATAGTTTTTCCTTTTTTTTTTGGCATATGTACCGGAAAAATAAAATTTCTTATATTGTTTTCATAAATTCATGAATATGTTTGAAAAATCTTTTATATTTATAGGTTTTTATACGCAATTTTAATCAATCTTTCAGTTCTAAGATCACTAAAGACTCAACGTGTTTTGTTTGTGGGAAAAAATCGTAACCTTTCACAGTTTTAATTTCATAACTTGGACCATTTTGAGTTGAATTGATGAAGTATTCTAAATCTCTTGCCTGAGTGAAGACATTACAAGAGACATAAACGATCAGTTTTGGCTTGAATTCAGACAGTTGATTCAAATAAATATGACTTGATCCCTTTCTAGATGGATCTAAAACGATACAAGTCTCTTGTGGTTTGATTAATTCAGGATCAAGATCTTTAAAAATTTCTTCAGACGAACCTAAAATGAAATGAGAAGATGAACTTAATCCATTTAAAGTTGCATTTTCTGAAGCCATTTTCAAATTACCTGAAGAGATCTCAATCCCAATTAAACGCTTGACATGATCACTTAATGAAATCCCGATGAATCCACTTCCACAGTAGGTATCCACTAAATTATTCAATTTTAATCTTACGAAATATTCACCGATATCATCAATTAATAACGGTAATATCGAGTTATTATTTTGAAAAAATTCCCCAGCAGGAAATCGAAATGTAAAATTGTTGATCTTTTGTGATATTATTTCAGTATGATCTGTAGTGTATTCAATATTATCATCAATTGATTTGTCCCTTAATAAGATAGTGCCACTCTTTTTATAACTCTTAACAATATCTTCTAATAAGCCTCTATCTTTGGTCAAAGCATCTGAAATAACCGGCCTAGCGATTGAACATTCATCAACGTCAAACATACCTCTTCCAATACCAGCTTTCTCAAATCCAATCACTATATTAGATCTATTACTATTGAAGTGTGGTGTTAATTTCGTTCTATAGTTATATCTCAATGGTGAGCCAACAGTGTCTTCAATTCGGAGTTGATTTGTTTCAAATCCATACTTTTCAAATGCCTTCATAACTGTTCTCTTTTTAAACGATAGTTGATCTTCATATGGCAACATCTGTAATTGACATCCTGAACATTCAGTGAAATGTTTACATTGGATTAAAGAATCATTTCTTAATTTAGATGGCCTCATCACTTTTATTAAATGACCTTCTGCGTATTCTTTATGATGAATTCCAATTTTAGCTTGAATTATGTCACCTTTTGCAGTGAATGGAATGATCACAACTGTTGTTGAATTCAGAGGATCATGATCTGATGGAAGAATAGCGATACCTTGTCCATTACTATTAACATCCAATATTTCCACATTCTCAACAGTTTTGAAATTTTTGAAGTTTAGGTAATACTCAATAGTTGAGTCTGGAATGAGATAATTTTGGATTCCTTGAGTCTTAATAAAATTGGCAAGTTCGTGGACCATTATCCCCTCTGATGAGTCAGTATCTGGAGTTGGCCTTTTTCTTCTTGATTTCTTCTTCTTCTTCTTTTTCTTCAGTGTTGTCGGGCTCTCATTTAAAAAGGCCATTGACGATAAAATACCATTTATGTGTGAAAACATAGGAACTATTTTGTTGAAACTAAGGAATGTTCGATGCTGAGGTTGGTGTGAAGCATGTTTCAGAAGCCGTATCAGTGAAAGACTCGTAGATGCTATGAATCTAGACATTTAATGGAGTGAACAGTTTAGATCAAATATAAATAATTGAAAACTTTTTTTTAACAAAAGTTAGCTTCTACAATATAAAACTGGAAACTGTCATAATATCCATATCGGCTGGGAAGTCCTTTGCCAACAGTTATTGTAATATACTTATGAATATCATAGGTACCTTAAATGTAAAAATCGTTTTAGAGCTAATTTATCTCACTGTTGCTCATCTGCTATAGAAAAGTAACAAAGATTTAGCAGAACATCAATTTTAATACAATGAATCAAAAAACTCGTTTTTTTCATTCAAATTAATTTTCCCTATGCTATCGTCCAAAGATCATATTTATGGTTTTGAATCCATTTCAATCTCAGATTTATAAATCATGGGTTATTAAATCATAATAATCGAGTAGGAAAACACACAGAGCAAAGCACTTTCGCTTATATCAAGCGCTAATAAAACTTCGCGAAAGTTTATGAGTAAATTGTAATAAGTCACGGCTCAGGACTCCAGCTAATGGTGACTGGTGATGAGTGATATGGTGATTAGCATCGAAACTCAATATTTGACTGTTATTTGGTCTTACATATTGGGTCTACATATTGGGTCAATTTGATGTTATTATCGGTTTTCTTTCAAAATTCACAGTATTACAGAATTTCTGAATATAGACTCTAGAGCATCATCATTTGCTTCAAAAGCTTAAATATATAGTTTATTAAGTGACTAAGTAGAATTAAAAAGTCTAATTGATTAATTGATTTGTTGCAAAAAACTTATGACAACAAACTAGAGTCTCATGATTCAATATTCAACAAGCTCAACACACAAACTGTTAATTTAAATGTTACACCATGACTAGCCAACTACGTCATACAAGTTTGGGAAAAGAAAATCATTTTTCACTCTTAAGCCTGGTCTGGTGAATTAAGAGTGGTACTCAAGTTTCAACCAATCATCTACTGATCAATGAGTGGTAAGAGCTGGCAAAACCACTCTCATTATCCCTTATTAATTATCTTAATTTATATGGATAATTATAATATTATTATCGACTCTCCACCGATAAAACCATTACCTTATCTGCAATCTGTTTGATTTTTGAGCTTTGAATCCATTCAAACGCTCACGCTTAAGGAACCTAGAAGGCCCATGGGTTGTAATATGCATATACTTGACTCGGTTGTTGCTGAACTCTTCATTCTGCCTCTAGTTGAGCCTAATAATATAATAATATAGGGGACCTGGGACCACGAGCTAAATAATTTAAGGTTTTTGATATATTAAATCCGAGTTTTTATTTGATCAAAATATAACAACAGTTAGTATTTCCACTTGCTTCTATCTTTCATTTCAGTGGCGATATGGATAATAAAATCGGTACCGGGGATGGACCAGATCCAGAATCAGGACATGTCAAACCAATAAATAGGCTATTGACACCGTTACTATCAAAGAATGTTCCGCCTTTGAGGACCCCAGATCAAAGGAAGACTATGCCTCTTCATTCTAAGAATTTATTATCAAGGATATTATTCACATGGTTAGTTCCTATGTTGAATACAGGGTATAAGAGAACGTTATTACAAGATGATTTATGGTATTTAGATGAAAGAGATCAAGTTGAAGTCACCTATGAAATTTTCAAACGTCATTTGAATACTATTCTTGAGAAGCATTTTAATGATAATCCTGATTCAAAAGTTTGGCCAAAACATGCTTTAATGAAAGCTGTTTTGAAAACATTTGGTAGAGATTTATTAATTGCCACTAGTTGTAAAGCTATTGGTAACACTGCAACTGCTATGACTCCATATGTATCCAAATATTTGATTTTATTCATTCAAGAAAAATCATTTGATAGTTCCTTGAAATTGAACAATGGTATAGGTTATGCGATCGGTTTAACATGTATGATAGTCCTTAATGCAATTTTCAAAAACCAAACTTTTCTATATTCAAAACTGGCGGGTGCTAAAAGTATAATGGTTTTAAATAAAGCTTTATTGGATAAATCTTTAAAAGCTGATGCTGAATCTAAATATAAATTTCCAAATGGTAAAGTTGTCTCACTCATGAACGCAGATTTAAATAGAATTGATCTAGCGCTGGGGTTTTTACCTGTGATGGTGGCGTTCCCAGTTCCTATTGTTATTGCTATTGCTGTTTTAGTTCACACTATTGGTGTTTCAGCGTTAACTGGTATTGGTGTTATATTTGTACTTATGATTTGTATGGGTTTACCAGGTGGTTTAATTTTTGTAAATAGAAACAAATCAAATAAATTAACAGATGCAAGAATCTCAACATTACGAGAAGTTTTATTGAATATGAAAATGGTTAAATTCTATTCATGGGAAGAAGCTTATGAAAAAATAATTTCAACAATTCGTTCACAAGAAGTTGTTTTCGTTTTGAAAATTCAAATTTTGATGGCCTGTATCTTCTCATTGGCTGTTTCGGGTCCTTCTTTAGTTTCAATGGTTTCATTCTTAGTCTTGAGTAAAATTGGAACAGGTAACGCTGCTACTATTTTTTCATCATTGGCCTTATTCAATATGTTTTCAAATGAAGTCATTAATTTTCCAATCATGTTAAATTTTGCAATTGACTCATTGACTGCATTCAGAAGAATTACAGAATATTTACAATCAACTTCAATTGATGAAAATCATTTAGTTGATTATTATGATAATAACATACTTTCCAAAAATTCAAATACTGCAATCAAAGTTGAAAATGGGAATTTTGAATGGGATATATTTGAAGAAATTGAAGATGAAGAGAGTTCAGAAATTGAAAGCAGCGATTCTTTACGTAAAGATCATGAATTAGTAGAGAAGGAAAAAACGGAAAAAGGTGAGAAGGAAAATGAAAGAGATCCAACAAGGGAAGTCATTCATAAATACTTGAGCGTTTTAAGAAACATTAACATAGAAATTGAAAAAGGTGAATTCATTGTTATCACTGGTCCAATTGGATCAGGTAAAACTTCTTTGTTGTCTGCTATTTTTGGGCTAATGCATAAGAGTTCAGGTTCTATTGCATATGATGGATCAATGGTATTCACTGGTGAACCATGGGTTCAAAACACAACTGTTCAAGAAAATATCACTTTTGGTTTAGATTATGATAAAGATTATTATGAAAAAGTTATTCAGGCATGTTCATTAACTTCAGATTTGGAGTTATTTACCGCTGGTGATAAAACTGAAATTGGCGAAAGAGGTGTTACTTTATCGGGTGGTCAAAAGGCAAGACTTAACTTTGCAAGAGCAGTGTATGCGAAAAGGGATATTTATTTAATGGATGATATATTGAGTGCAGTTGATGCTAATGTTGGTAAACAAATTGTTGATGATTGTTTATTGGGTTTGATCGCTGATAAAACAAGGGTATTGGCAACACATCAGTTATCACTAGTTTCTAAAGCCGATAGAATTATATTCATGCGTACTGATAATACAATTGATTTTGGTACTGAAAAAGAATTAAGAAGCAGAAATAAAGATTTTGTTAATTTAATGGAATTTAGTGCTAGTAAACAAGAAGAGAAAGAAGAAAAATTTATGGAAGAAATAGATATGAAAGACCAAAGAATTTCAAGAGCTCAAACTCAAAATGAAGATATTGAAAATCCTTTCAATGGTGAAGGTATGATCATTCAAGATGAAGAAAGAGCAGTTAACTCAATTCCATTTAGCGTTTACAAAAAATATATTAAAGCAGGTTCTGCTTCTCTTGGTGTATTTGCATTCCCACTTTTAGTCACATTCATAACATTATCTACATTTTTAAGTTTATTTGCCAATGTTTGGTTATCATTTTGGGTGGGACTTAAATTTCCAGAACTTTCAAGAGGTACTTATATTGGTTTATATATCATGTTCACATTCCTTTGTGTGATTTCTGTGTTTATTGAATTTGCATTATTTGGTTACATGATTGTTCAAGCTTCAAAATCATTAAATATAACAGCCATGAAAAGAATCATACATGCACCAATGAGTTTCATAGATACCACACCGTTAGGTAGAATCTTGAACAGATTTTCAACAGATTGTACAGTTCTAGACAATGAAATTGATTTAAACATCAAATTGTTTTTCCATTTATCTGCTTCTGCAATCGGGATTTTAATTCTTGCTGTTATTTATATTCCTTGGTTTGGTATTGCTATTCCTATCATTTTAGTATTGTTTGTCATTGTCACTAACTATTATCAAGCTTCGGCTCGTGAAGTTAAAAGACTAGAAGCAATTAATAAATCATTCATTTTAAACAATTTTAATGAAGTCTTAAATGGTATCAACACAATAAAGGCGTTTAATCAAAAGGAAAGATTCGTTACTAAGAATAACAGACTAAGTAATGCAATGAATGAAGTTCATTTTGTCGTTATTGTTAATCAAAGATGGGTTGCAGTAAATTTGGATATTTTAGCAGCTTGTATTGTTTTGATCATCACTTTGATGACAGTATGTGGTGTTTTCAATTTAGCACCTGCTTCTGCCGGTTTACTAACTTCTTATATTATTGACTTCTCATTGATATTAAGTGGTATTTTAGTGTTTTATGCAGAATTAGAAAATAATATGAATTCAGTTGAAAGGGTCTGTCATTATGCCTATGATATTGAACAAGAAAAACCTTATAGAATCATTGAAAAGACACCGGCTCCAGAATGGCCTCAAAATGGTGATGTTGAGTTTAAAGACGTTTCATTCAGATATAGAAAAAACTTACCATTAATTTTCAAAAATCTATCATTTAAAGTTGAAGGCGGTTTAAAAGTAGGTATCTGTGGTAGAACTGGTGCTGGTAAATCTTCATTAATGACGGCACTATACAGAATCGTGGAATTGGATGGTGGATGTATTGAAATTGATGGTGTTGATGTTTCTAAGATTGGATTATTTGATCTTCGTTCAAAATTGTCAATCATTCCACAAGATCCTGTTTTGTTCAAAGGATCAATCAGAAACAATCTAGATCCATTTGATGAATGTGATGATTCTGGATTATGGGATGCTTTAAGAAGAAGTGGTGTTTTTAATAATTCAAATTTTGATGAAGTTAAAAATCAAACTTTACTCAATGCTGATAAATTACATAAATTCCATTTAGATTCACTAGTGCAAGAAAATGGTTCGAATTTCTCATTAGGTGAAAAACAGTTGATTGCACTAGCAAGAGCTTTGGTTCGTGATACAACTATTTTAGTGATGGATGAAGCTACTTCTTCAGTTGATTATGAAACAGATTCATTGATTCAAACTACAATTACTAATGAATTTAAACATTGTACTGTTTTATGTATTGCTCATAGATTGAAGACCATCATTCATAATGATAAAATCATTGTGTTGGAAAAGGGTGAACTTGCCGAATTTGGAAAACCTATTGATTTGTTTGATGATGGTGGTATATTCCATGAGATGTGTGAACTGTCCAAGATTTCAAGATCTGATTTTTAGATATGTACATACATTAATGTTTGTTTGTTTTTGAGATTGATGTTCTATTTGTATATTGTTAGTGTATTTGAAAGATTTTTCTATATGAGTTAGGTTGTATAAATATTATTTTCTATTCAAATTAGGATGTAATGGAGTTATTTTGATACTTTTTGATAGTCCTGTTCTTGATCGTATTCCCAGTGAAAGTCCTTTTTTAATAGGTTTATTCACCTTGTATAGTGTCTGATGGGTGTGTTCTGGAACTGATGACGGTATATTAATCTCTTGAGATTGATTATTGGGGCTTAAAGGTATAGGAGTGGATGAGACGTTAATAGTCTCCTGAGTTTGTTGGCCCACAGATTGTTGGGATTGCGCCAGTTGTGCTTCTCTTATGGGACTTGATACTGATGTTATTAGAATCGTTTCTTCAACACTCAGTATTTCAATCTCGCTATCTGAGTCTGGTTCTGATGCTTTATTCTTGTGATTTTCTTTGTATTGAGACCTGGTCAAAACTTCAATTTCTTCATCAGTCTCATCTTCTTCATCGCCAGAACCAGTATTTTGGGAAGATTCATCACTATCATCACTATCAGATACCATTATAATCATCTGTTTGCTCTGAGATTGTTTATGCTTATAATTTTCAATGGCAGTCATAACCGGATCTTGAGCTCCATCATCTTCAGAATCTAAAATCTCTTCTAAACTGTCTAAATTTTTAGGAGTTTCGTTCAATTTCATATCAGTTTCAATACCATTTCAATATCTTATACACAATGAGAGCTCGATCACTCTATTTAGCTGAATATCACGATTAAATGTATGTGTGTTGATAAAATATCTGTGTTTGTTTTCAGTCACAAAATCGGGTTGGGAAAAATATTTGGGCTTCATTCTTTGAGTAAAATCTTCGACGTTTGGAAAGATTTTCAAAGAGTATTCAACTCTCGTGGGAAGACACAACAGGCAATTGATCACTCAGGCTTTCACTACGCTCTCGATTCTTGAACTTCAACCACCGGGTCTTTCTATCATTGGCACAAGTCTGGAGACTTCAATCCATTAAATCCAATTAACACAATTACTGAATAAAGACATCAAAGATCACACAACAATTGAACCAACTCGACTAGCTATACTGGACCACATCCCGACACCACAGCATCTTTGTGATTCATGTATGTATTGCAATGGAATAAACTTGCGGCATTTTGATTGGAATTATCTAGGCTAACTCAGAAAACTCGTTTCTTTGATGAAATTGATCAACTGAATATCAAAATAAATCAAAGAAAATTCTAAGAGTTCGATATTACGTCTAGGATTCTAAATTATTTCATAACTGACCCACTCCACTTATGGTGATTTTGTTTCTAAGTTCGATAGGATAGATGATAGGATGTGTTTTGATCCACAAAAGGAATGAATCAATGACTGGATTGGTTTCATAATTATGTTTTCAGGCCATGTTGTTGCAATTCAGTTTCATATATGATCGAGACATCGTATCCCGGCCCCCATCACTATCATAGAAACATGGATATTTTATGTTCATGAAACGATCTGAAGAACCTTGATGTTAGAATTTGGATTAGTATTTGATAGATTTGGAGAAGAAGCAGAAGATATTTTAGTTTGATTCATGTTTATGAAAAACGGTTACGCTGAACTTGCTATTTGATAATTTTGGTCTGATTCTAATATTTTATCTTCATTTGCAATTACATGGTAAGACTTCTTCTTTTATAAATTGGTGTATGATTTTTCATTGATTATTTGATCTTTTAACCACAAATAAAAGAATAAAAATCAAGTCAGCTAAATTAGAGTATTGTCTACAACAGGATCATTTTATTTTTTATTCAGTGGTGTTAACTTGGAGGATTATGTGTATTGTTATTTCATCAACATACTTAGTGCTTTAGATCGATTTTGTTTGTTAGAGTGGTTCAATTCATCATAAGATCATTAACTGATGGACTTGATCAGTTTCAATATGAGTAACTCATCAATGTCAGTTTAAAACTTTCATTAGTTGAGTTTAACTCAAAGAGTGAAGAGATTCAAGATCAGTATACATTCCTTAATGTGTAAACATCAAATTGAATTATACGTCTGATGTTAATGAATCTTGTGATTGTGATGATGGATTCTTATGATTTTGAGATTACTGAGATCTAAACCTTTTCCAAACGTTTTTTTTTTTTTTTTGTGAGTATTTATCATTCTACTTAAATGTTCATTTTATACTAACTTTTATTGATTTTAACACATTAAAGTTTCACTTAGTCCATTAGTCCATGAATATGAACCCAATATAACAATCATTAAACAAAAACAAACAACAAAAGAACAAAACCCATAAATATAACTATTGAAACTCTTAATATTACACAATTCAACTACAAATGTGCTCATTGTAGATAACGTACCAGAGAACCCATCTTCTAATGCTCTAAGTATTTGACAACTCAAATATGAGTTTATTAAAACTCCATCAACTGAGGTTTTACCTCTATTAATTAGATAGAAAACTGAAAGAGTAATAGTTGCTATTATGTTCGCAGTGAAGGTACCTATTGGAAATTTTGGTTTTATTGGATTGAATTTTTTTGCAAGGTAATATCTCAGCCAACATGCGAATGGTGAAACAACACTACTAAACATCCAAGCTCTCCAATTTTTAACGCTCATCAAACAAATCACAGCAATCCAACAAACACCACCCATAACGACACAAATCTCCTCAATAACCTCCAAACATGGAATCAATGGATCTTTGAATTGTACTATATTAAGACCAAATTGATAAGCACAGATAGATACACTTAATTGAGTGATAACTACTGAAAAAAATTGCATTATTCCATAACCTCCAGCATTTTTATATGGTGCCGAATTGAGTTCTAGATTAGAACTCATTAAGAACATCTCTAGAATCAATGATGAAAATGATGAAAATGAGCCACAAAATCCAGTCGTTAAACCAACGTATAATTTAATTTCTGATTTTTTTGAACTATTAAGTTGATTCAATCGCCTTTGGGATTTATTGAAATGTTCCCATGACACTTGCGATTGCACTAACATACCCATGATTAAACAACTTGCGAAATTAGCCCATATTACACCACCAACATAGTTTCCTTGGAATGTGGTTAGGAGAGTCAATCCTTTTCTAGCTAATACTGCGAATATTGCAAATAGTGAAAGTATTGAAAGTTGTTGAAGCTCTAGGTATAAAGAGTTGGATGTTGTGAGCAGCCGTATATTACGCTGATGAAATTGTGGTTGGATTATGTTTTTATCTGTCTGTGAGCTCATTGTTATTATTTTGTGTTCTTTAAAGCTTGATGATCTGGACTTGAGTCTAGTGCAGTAATTAAATTCCCAACATATCACTAGGGTCCAGAAGCAGATAGAAGTTATTATAGTCTGAGTCTGGAAGTGCCTTTATTAATGTTACTGGAGTTGTTGATGTTTATTTTCTTTGTTTTTCATTTTTGTTGATTACGTAAAAATAGAAAAATTTTATGCGATGAGCTGAATCTTTTTATCGTAATTTATCAGGTCTAAATAAAAGCATCAAAGTTCAGACCACAATAACTACTAAATTTAAGAAAGATGGATGACGATTTCCTTTTAAATATTAGTACAGATACTGCTTCTTCATACACGCCAAAATCCAAAGTTGTTGGTGGTAATTGGAGAGATCGTCGTTCTGAACAATTAAGATCGAGAGGTGATAAACCTAAAGATAATAAATCATTCTCCAATTCAACTCCACTAGGTGATAGAGGTTCCAAATCTGATAATTCTGATAAACTAAGACAACAAAGATCTGATAGACCAAGGTCAAGTACTTTCAACTTCAATGATAAGAAACGTTCTGCTCCGTCAGATTCTTCATCTTCTGATAATACTCAAAGAGGTCCAACTAAACAAGCAAGATTAGTAGAAGGTAAAGGTGCAGGAGGTAAAGATAATACATATGTCTCATCATTATTCACAGCTAAACCTGAAATTACTAAAAGAGATTATTCAAAGGAATTAGAAGAAAAAGTCGCTTCAAACTCCCCATTATCAGATTCAACTACATTTAGTGGATTAGGTATCAATGAAAAATTATCAAAACAACTTACTGATTATAAAAAACTAGCTAAACCCACCAAGATTCAAAGATCCGTTATTCCAAGATTGTTAACCCGTGATAGAGATCTATTAGTTCAAGCTCAAACTGGTTCTGGTAAAACATTGTCATTTGCATTACCAATTTTCCAAAGATTAATGGAAGTTCAGAATTTTAATAGATCTAGTGGTATTTTCGCCTTAATTTTAACACCAACTAGAGAACTAGCAACTCAAATATATACAGTCTTGGAGGAACTAAGTCGTTGTTGTCCCAGAATCGTTCCAGGTATCGTTATTGGTGGTGAAAAGAAAAAAGCTGAAAAGGCAAGATTAAGAAAAGGTGTCAATATCTTAGTTGCAACACCAGGTAGATTGAGTGATCATATTGAAAACACTGAAAGGTTAGATTTATCTAATATAAGATATGTTGTTTTAGATGAAGGTGATAAATTAATGGAATTAGGTTTTGAAGAAACCATCACTAAAATCATCAAAGATATTGAAACAAGTTCAAATATTAAAGAAACTAAAGAAAGATTCCCAACTTTACCACTGAAGAGAGTTAACGTGTTATGTTCAGCAACTATTAAATCAAGTGTTAAGACATTAGGTGATATCGCTTTGAATAATCCAGAATTAGTCAACTCTGATAGTGTTCCAGATGAAGAAAGTTTAGAGATCATGGAAACCATCGCAGCACCAGATCAATTATTACAACAAGTTGTCACAACTCCTCCAAAATTGAGATTGGTTACATTGGCTTCTATCTTATTAGATATCATCAAAAAAGAAGAACCAACAAGAACAATGATTTTTTTAAGTTGTTCAGACTCAGTTGATTTCCATTTTAAAGTATTTAGTAAAAATGGCCAACATTATAACACTAAATCAGAAGAATATGAGGAAGCTGAAGATAATGCAACTGTACTTTCATCCTCATTATTAGAAGACACTACAGTTTTCAAATTACATGGTTCATTATCACAACCAATCAGAGCTTCAACATTATCAGCATTCACCAAACAAACAAAAACAAAACATACCATTATGTTTTGTACAGATGTTGCCTCAAGAGGTTTAGATTTACCTTATATCTCCACTGTTATTGAATATGATCCACCGTTTGCCACTGATGATCATTTACATAGAATTGGTCGTACTGCTCGTGCTGGTAAATCAGGTAAATCAGTTTTATTTCTATTACCAACAGAAGAAAAATATCTTGATAAAATTTCCAAATACCATCCAAATGGATTTCAACATAAATCTTATGAGGATTTGTTAAAGTTGGGATTTGGTAAGAATTGGGACTTTGATGCCACAACATGGCATTTGAATGTTGAAAGATGGATCTTAGAAGATTCTTCAGTTAGGGATTTGGCAGCAAGAAGTTTCACAAGTCATATCAGAGCCTATGCCACACATTTATCCCAAGAACGTGATTGTTTCAACGTCAAAGTGTTACATTTGGGTCATTTAGCGAAAGCTTTTGGATTAAGAGAAACTCCAAAGAAATTGGGTATGCAAGCTGGTAATGGTAAATCAAAGAAGGAAAATCCAAAGGATGTGATGTTCAGAAAGGCAAGAATGACTGCCAAAGCTACAAGTGATGAGTTCAATTTTATGTGATTAATAAATGCATTTCTATAATATTAGTTTTATTCATACTCTTTGTAGATAACCTTGTTGGATCAACCTTTCCACATCAGACTTTCGTACGAAAAATTGTGAATCTTTACGTAGATTGAAAACACCATATTCAGTTTGTATCTCCCCACCATCTTTCAACACCCTGACATCTATAAACACATCTTTAGGAGGAACTAAAGGAGCACTCAGGTCCAACTCTGGGAATTCAGTTTTGTAATTAAGTAAAACTTCATTATAATTTTTCAAATATTCACGTTCATGATGATTAGTTACTTCAAATTCATTGTTCTCCCACACTGATTCCGCTAATCGTTCAGCCCTCAGCCTTTCATACGCAAGCAGACATCTCTTATTACGGCGCATTGTCAGATGAGTGACGAATAGTTGTGCTTGATATTCTGGAGACGCGTCTTGTTCTAAATATTGAATTCTTCTTTCCAATTCTTTCGTTTCACGAATGATATTCCGCACCAGTTCATCCTGGAATGCCGGAATCTGTGCCAGACCCTGAGTTCTCTTTGCTTCTGCTATTAGCTTATTGGCGTAGTCTCCGTACATTGTGGTGAATATTAGTGTGTTTTGATGTTGATCGAGTAATCTGATCTTCATGTTTGATTTTTTTTCGATTTCATGTTTAAATTAGAATTCCTTGAGAAAAGATAGTCGCAGAAATAATAAGAGATAAGAATGAAGATTCTATCATCAGGAAAATACTATATAAGGAATTGTTTTCTCACTTTAGTTTAGTTATCGTTCGTATAGAAAGGGGGCCCTTTTGGGCGTAATCAACGACTCATCTGAGTTTAATACTAGTAGAACTATTCCGACCGAATTTAATATTCAAATATTTCATCTCATCGAGTTTGTGATATTTTAGTGTTAGTGTGAAGGAATATGGCTCCAGGCTACGGCAAGAAGTCTAAAAGATACTTATTCAACTCACTGGATCCATCCTCTGACCCAACTGTTCCAGAATCGCCCTTTTCCCCAGACAAAAGTAACAATTTGGAGCTGAATGATAAACTTAATGTTGAAAATAAAAGATATTTCATAGAATCACCAAACAAGCCTAAATGGTCGGTAAATTTCTCTCCAAATAAGAGCAGCACTGATCAATTAGATCTGCTAACTGATGTGGCTGTGAATTCTGTGAAAAGAAAGTTGGAATTTGGGGAACAAATTGAAAATATATCAAAGAAACAGGATATTGTGTATAGTTCAGCATGGGACCTTTTGGACGATAACGTTGAAGTTAATTATAAACCAAAGAAGTTATTGAAAGAAAATGGTCAGGAATCTGTCAAACCCGATGATTATGGTGATAGTATAGAAGATCATCTTGAATTGATCGATTTTTTAAAACGTGAATCAAAAGAATCACAATCACATTCACAGACGTCAAATGAAGATGAGGTGACCACCCAATTAGTTCAACAGATACAACAATCTCCTAAAAGAAGAGATAAGAGGACATACGGGGAAAGAAGAAGTTATTTAATGCATGAGGATGAGAAAAATGGTAGAGATGATGAAAATGATAATGAAAGTGATGAACAAAATAACGAAGATAGTGAAGCAACGAATAATGAAACAAAAACATCACCAGCCAGGAACAGTATGAAAACAATATCACATTTGAAAATACTTGGTCAAAATTCACAAAGGAAAGATGATTTGAATTTCTTAATTGATGGGATTTTACAATCAAATAATTTGAATTCTATGAGTATTGGACTATTAGAATTTGGGATTAGTTTATTTGATGATGATTTCTTGAAATTTTTGATTGATAATTTATCAGAGACTGATTTTCATAAAATTCATGATAAAGTTGATTTGAAGAATATGTTGCATCTATATGTTTGGAGTTTTATCGTTTGCAAATTGACTGAAATTGATTCAAAATTCACTTTAGTGGATCAACGTCCAATTATTCAACTATTGGATCAGTTGTATCTTCAAATTGAAGATTTACCAATATTATCTAAAACATCACGATCGGTTGACACACTGTTTAAACAGTTTTTGAGAAAAATGAACAAATCATATTCTTATGAGTTTCTTCTATTGACTTTATTATTAGGAAATCAAAATTTGATAAACCATGAGACTGTAATCAGATTAGTTGATATGGTATTACAACATAAGACTAATGAACTTGATGAGAATAACTATCAATTGATTTTGGTACTACTTGAATCCAATTTCCAACTCACATCAAAGGATAAAGAATTAATAAATCTATTATTATCACATCACTTTGAATCATCAACTTCTATCATACTCACATTGAAGTTATCAATCAGATTAACTTCAGAAATCTCAAACCTAAAACTTGAATCATCCACAATAACAAAATTATTGGAAAGTATTCAGACAAATATCAAAAGTGAGGAAATCACTTCATTATATGTTGGTTTATTATTGAATCTATTAGATTTAGAGGGGTCTAAGTCATTTACAGAAAAACTAAACATGGATCAACTATATCAGTTATATGTGCAAATCGGAAAGAATTCACTGCCCTATTTATGTTTATTCATTGGGGAATTATATTCATCAAGTAATGACTTGAATTTATTGTTTGATTCTAATGAATTGAACGAAATAAGACTACAATTAGAAAAATTTGACACCCAGAATAACAAATCGATCAAATATAGAATCGATAAAGTGCTAGCTAAATTATAACAACCATATATATTCATTAACCAATTACATTGGTAGCAAATATTTATTTTTAATTAACATATATCTATGTTACGTAAAGTACACTTGGTTTGGAATATGTACATCATGGAGCAATTCTAAAGATTCTCCATTCTGAATCTTCTGAATCTCTTTTATAAACAACACGATCATGTAATCTACTTTGTCTACCTTGCCAAAATTCAATTTCTAGTGGAACGACTCTTAATCCTCCCCAGAAATCAGGTAATGGGATTTCCTCCAAACCTTCGAATTCTTTTTCTTTGGCTTGATAAACACGATCAAATTCTTCACGGCCTGAAATCTCAGTTGATTGTGGACTTGACCATGCTCCAATTCTTGAACCTCTTGGTCTTGTATTATAATATGTTTGGGAAACCTCCTTGGATACAAATTCGGTTTTACCTTCAATTCTGACTTGACGTTGGAGTCCTTTCCAAAAGAAAGTCAACGCAGCTTGTGGATTACTAGCAATATCTTTTGCCTTTTTAGAATCTCTCCAATTTGAGAAAACAATGAAACCTCTATGATCTAACTCTTTAAACAAAACGACACGTGATGAAACTCTACCTGATGGTAGTTCTGCAGTTGCAAAATTTGCTGATTCAGGGATTGGTTCAGCTGATGCTTCATCAAACCATGTTTTGAACTGAACAATTGGATCTTTGTCGACTTGAGTCACATCTAAGGATCCTTTATCGTATTGATAGGTCTTTGGTGCAACTTGAATGTGTTAGTATGATTCAGACTGTCATACTGTTGAGGCTTATTACATACAGACGATTGGTTCTTCTTTTTGTTCTGACATGTTATTTTTGAGTAATTTTATGAGGGTTAATCAAATGAATGATTATCCCAAGATCTATTCCTTTTATATTTTGATTTTCTGTTAAGATTAGAATTCGAAGTGAATTCTGACTTGAGAAAAGATAGTCGCAGAAATAATAAGAGATAAGAATGAAGATTCTATCATCAGGAAGATACTATATAAGGAGTTGTTTTCCCACTTTAGTTTAGTTATCGTTTGTATGGAAAGGGGGCCCTCTGGGGCGTAATCAAAGACTCATCTGAGTATAATACTAGTAGAACTATTCCGACCGAATATTTTAACAATTTTCTTTTTTGTTCGGATATCACGCAATTTTGACGTTACTCTTTTATCAATTTGGCCCGTGATTCTCTAGAGTTCGCTACTAATGTTGTGAAAAATGCAGTAATAGACTTTGAACGCTCTAACTTTTCCAACATATCTGTTATGTACATCAAGCTGTCAAAATCGTTTAGTTTTTTTTACTCTAAAGTTGATTCTATACAACTAAAAACCTCTTTTTGTGTTATCGTACAAATCATCCAAGTTACTGAATCTACCTCTTCTAGTATGTGATCTAATACGAGTTTTTGAAAGAAAAAACACACAGCTGGCAAAAGTTATCCAGTCAGTCTCCTTCAAATCCAAGTAGAATAAAAGCTTACATGTGATATAAACTCGTGAAGTTATAAAACATTGTGACTGAATATTTTTCTCAGTTGAAGTCTGACACTGATTTTGAAAAAACTGAGGTCCACTTGCTTATACCGTAGTATCCTTGCCACAAACCTTCTAGATCAGTAATATATCCAACAAGTGGTTTTCCGTATGGTTGAGGTTCATCCAAATCTTTCCAACCTCTCAAATCTCTCAGTTTTCTTAGTTCTTCTAGTGAAAACTCTACTTTTGGAGCACTCCCATACTTGAGGGGACCAACATTGATCCATATTCCTTTCTTCACGTTTATGATTCTCTCAAATGCATCAAAATACTCAAAAATATTCTCTGCTGTGTCAATAAAGAAACATGTTATTATCAAAACAGTGTCATAATCTTCAGATGGCAGATCTGAAGAAAACTTTCGTATATCAGCTAGATTCATTTGGAGAGAAGAAGGCTTGATTTGACCTTGAAATGATACTTCACGTAACTGGCTATCTGTTTCCACATGATGTGAGTAAGAATGAACAAATGGACAGACTTTATGAACTTCATCTGGATAGGCGTATATGAACTCATTTGCATTGTACATAAGTCCACTAAACTCAACTGACTCCACTTTTCTGAACCCTTTCTCCTTCGAAGCCATTTCATTTGCAACACGACCTAGTCCTGATCCAGGAACAATCACCATTGTTCTGTTTCTTTCAGTAAAGTCAGGAATAAAAGTATCAGTACTGGTGTTGATGTATGTTAGGATATCATCATACTCAACTTCTCCCAATGGAGACCAATCTCTAATCAAATGAGCCAAAGACTCTACAACTCTCGCATTTGTTTCTCGTTTACCAAGCATCTTCTCTGCTGGGGTGATATCATATTTTTCAATGGTATATTTTACAATCTCATCAATCAAATTACGATTTGTCAAAATGCATTTAGTCACTCCTTGTAAGTGATCATGATACCCAATCTTCTGAGATTGTTGTTGCCATTCTGGTTCAAGATTTCTCAAGTTACGTCTCTTAGCATTATTCCAACTTAGAGATTTTGAGAAATAATCCTCATACGTCACTAACGAGTTGACTATTTCCTGTCTATCATCACTTAATTGAATGGGGTCATCTGTCTTCCATAAGGTCATAGAATCTGAAAGTTTCATGGAAATTCCAATTGCTAACACAAGCGCCAATATGTGGATTCCCCTATAAACATATTGAATCATTTAGATATGGAAACTTGATTCAAGATTCGAAGAGTCTTCTAGATTGGAAGTTTTAGTATCAACTTTATGTTCTTTTGGCAACCTTAGTAGTTATTAGATTGTATGAACTGTACCAAGTTTTGGAGGGTTTTCATACTTAGGACTTAAGGAAACTGCTGACCAGTTGCAAAGATTGTAGCACTGGGCAGTGGGAAGTTACTAGCATTGGTATAATCATGTATCAACTGAATGTATTGAGGGTAGAATGTAAGGCTTTATCTCTGAAACCAGTGAACACTGAACAGTAAACAGTAAATAAGTCCTTTTTTCATGGACTCCCGAATTACTATGGGGGAGTCCAGGGAGTCCGGGAGTCCTTAAAGTCACGTGGGGCAAGTCATGTGATCCCCATAGTTAAGGGGATCTTCCATCCATTTTGTCAATAGTTTTTTTTTTAATATACAAGATTGTAACAAAATAATGATATATAATATAGATCTAGATGACAACAGCAAACCTGAGTGACAAAGAATCTTCTGATAATGTTAGAACAGTTGAACCTTCGCCAAATAGAGTTGGTACTACGACTACTTCAACTGGTACTGATTGTGATGCGTTCGATTTCAAAAATAGTCCTATATGGCAATATTTCAAGTATTCCAAAAACGATGCCCCACCTGTTATGAAAGGATCAAGAAGATATTATGACTACGATATCTCCTGTAACCAAAAGAACTGTTTTTTTACTACTACGTTAAAAAAGTCTGGTGCAACTACCAGCAACTTCAAAAGACATTTGACAAGGAAGCACAAATCACTAAATATTGATGGTGATGGTGATGGTAATGATGATGATTCAATCATAAAAAAGAGAAAAACATTTGTAGCTCCATCTTATCTTGCTAAAGCGTCAAAAAGAGATGTTTCTCAGGAGTCAGCATTTAAGTGGCTTCACTCAATATCCAGAAAACATTTATCTTTCAATCTATTTACTGATGAGTGTTTCAAAGAACTTGTCAAAGAAACTGGTGTCATTGGAGAACTAACGTATAGAAACATTGGTTACGGCCTAGATATTTTAGATTCAATCATCTCTGAAAGAATTGCCTATAACTTGGCTAAAGATTGTGATAACTTCTCCATCATCACAGACCTTTGGCAGAGCCAAAGTGTCAATAGGGGATGGATAATGGGAGCTGTTGCTGTCTATCTCAGCAAATCTTCTAACACAATCACGCGAGTTTTGTTCATGTTTGACTCTTTCGAGTCAGAACATTCAGGTGAAGAAATAGCTAAACTGATTTATAAAAAACTGTTGTTCTATCAATCTATAATCCAAAACAACCCTGAAGTTTCAAATGTTGATATTACATCTAAATTAATCACACTAACCACAGATTCAGCGAGTAATAATTTATCTGCCATTGCTAGTTTACAAGAACTACTATCATACCATTCTTTTTTAAGAAAACTCCCACTAGTCAACATTGACAAAAATCTAAAACAAATCATTTTGAGTTGGAGAGAAAATAATTTTGAAACCTTTTTAGGTAATGGTAATGATGATGATGATGATGATGATGATGATGATGATGACGATGTTGATGACGATACTGCTGCTGATTGTGTTGTCATAGGAGGTTCAGCTCCAATTGAAAAGGTCAAGACAAAACGTGAAAACAAAGAAAAGTACAATAAACAGTTTTTCTTATATGAATCAAGAGCAATGAAAGCTTATGAGAATTTAATTTATATCATGGAAAAGTACTTTCCTGAATCCAAACTGGTAATAAGTTCCTATGTGATCATGTCAACTTCGGTTGAAGCAAACAAAAACTTTGCTATGGAAATGAACGCAATGTTTGGTTCGAACCATAATGAAATATCAATCATGAAAGATACTAGTATCATATTGGACAAAGATATCACTTTACCGGTAATCATCACAATCTGTGAGAATCAACTATTGAAAGCTAAAGAATTAAATCGGTGCATGTCACACATAATTCACAATCTGGTGAATAAGTTCATCAGTAATAGTTACTCAATCAAAAAATTTGAAACAAGTGGGGAAAAGGGAGAGAATATACCTGAACCAATGAATCTACAAATGTTTGCTACCATGCAAGAATCCTTTGCTGAGCAATTTACTGAAAAAATTTCTTTTCATGGTGCTGATATAGGAAGGTTATTTTCCAAAGACATTCAAAAACATCTTAACAATGATGAATATGAAGATATCAACTCACAAGTTGACCAATCAGAATCTCAATCAGTTCAATTTATCAAACTTTCTGAATCAATAAACAGATTGAGGAATTTGGTGAAATTTTTACGTCTTTCTACCAAATACACTAGAATATTTCAAGACATTATAAAAGAAATCAACCTACAACCAGTATCTGAAGGTGGAATTGAATTGAAAGAGGACAAATGTTTAGGTTTGGACGTTTCCACGAGATGGAATAGTTTATTCCTGATGATCGCTTCTTTATTACCATTCAAGTCTGCTTTATCTGGTGTATTAGAAAGAATAATTGATGATCAAATTAAAGATCCTAAGAACAAAGATCTCTTTTCTTCATCAATATTACAAGCTAAAAAAAGAATGATAGCAGTCAAGGAGATCAAAAATGTGGCAGATATCTATTTATCAGAGGCTGATTGGAAATTAATTGATTCATACATGTTATTGCTTAAACCATTTGATCATTTGACTTCACTAACTTCAAGTGTTACAACATTAGAAGAAGAAGAAACTTTAAACATTACTTCAGTTGCTATTTATCATATGATTGAAACGATTCTTGAAGATATAAAATATTCATGTTCACCAGGAGAAAAGTATGAAGAACTTTCTCATTTAGTAAAAGCAAGTGAATCTTCATTAAAACTTCTAGAAAAATATAAAGGTTTTTTGCTTGAAAATCATTTGATATTATTTGCAAGTATTTTAAATCCAAGATTGAAGTTGAGTCAGGTCTCGAAATTATTGAATGTACCAAATGAGAGCACTAAAGGAGATCCAGAATGTTTATTCTATCATAAAAACTTCTGGAAAATGATGAAATATATCACCATTGTTTTATGCCAATCTGAGACTGAAATAATGAAATTGTATCCAATAACATTCATAGATTCTCTTGAAGATAAACAATTAGAAACCCCAGTGACAAAATACCAGTTACTCTCAAATTTTTATACTGGTCATGAGGTTAATTACGATGGAATAACAAATTCTAGTGCAGATAAAGGTAATATTAACATGGATGAATTCTGGGTAACTGCAACTGATTTTCAGAAAACAGTTCAGAAGTTATTACATTATGAACTTGTGTCATATATAAATGAACCAGTTTCTGCTGTTAAAACGAGAGCAGTCCAATTTTGGAAAGACAATGCCTCCAAATATCCGCTTCTCTCAAAACTGTTTCGTATGGTTGTTCCGCTGTCTCATAGCTCAGCAGATGTTGAAAGATTATTTTCCAGATGCAGGTTGTATTATTCATTGCGTAGATACAGTCTACATCCACATACCATTAGAAAATTAATGCAGGTTAGTGTGAATGCATATTTTGTTCAAGAATTAGAAGGTGTTCCAACAGAGGCAGCATATGAAAAGCTTCTTCATGAATTCAAAAAGAGATGCAATGAACTGAGTTTATTCAGCTGAATGTATCATATACGAGTAATAAGTTATATATTTGAAATTTTTTATACAGAATCATTAAACATTAAAATCACCAGAGCTTACCTTATAGTTGAAAAAATATCAAAATATGGATCCTATTGTAATTAGTTAGTCAACAGTATACGATCAAAGCAATAAGAACTATTACATATACCTCTACCTCATGTCTTGATACTAGAAAGAAGAAAATTTGAATTTTCATGTATAAAATTGGTGTGATTCGGGAGTCCTTTCCAGAGCCTGGGAGTCCTTCCGTGAAAAAGGACTTCCGGTAAAGCTCTAAGTAAACATTGGATTTATGTAAGCGTTTTGACTTACGACTTATGACTTATGTCTTATGACTTGTATTTCATTCTAGATAGTCTACCTGTTAAAACTTTACTGGTTGACAAGCTGGTGAACGGTGATCTACACCTTTTATTAAGAGTACAAATACGCCTAGTGTTCCCATTCATAGTATAGTTCAGTTTAATAGAACACGGTCCTTCGACTTAGAACGCGTTTATAGACCATTTGATTTGAAGTACTTAGATTCTCTTATAATAGAACAGTTAATTGTGATGTTGAATTATAATATAAAAGAAATCTCAAATCGTAATATTAGTATTATTAATGTTAATAAGCTATACTCAAGTCTCAATCAAAAAGGATCAACTAAAATCCTCAAAAGAGCTTCAGACTTCTCCTGATAAGGTTAGTAAAGCTACATAATACTAAGATTAGTAATCCTCCACTAATTTCATCTTTGTTGAGTTCAACATGTTAAAGTGATGACTTAATATTTTTATTATTTTGAAGAACTTCGAAAACAATCATTAGTAAATCAAGAGTCTAGAAGGTCAAATACATTAAAGTATGAAGAATGTAATATTCTTTTCTCTCTAAAGTACTTTATACAGCTAAAAGCCTGTTACCTCTCTTTTAGGACTCTATTCATTCTTACGTTTCTTGTTCTTTATATCTTGATTCAATTTTCAGCTTAGCTATTGTGTGTCTTGCACAGTTTTAGCTTTTGGTTCAGTCTTTTTTTTTCTCAGCTGCTAAATTGTTTATTTTGAAACTATACAACTAAAAACATTTCTTTATGATATCCTAACTCTACCATATTCTTCTTTTATCGACTTCAGGCTTCAGCTCTTCAGGCTTCAGCTTTAACTTTTCCTTCTGGGTGTACTGTTGCATAAGAATTTTAGAATCGGTTCAGTCTTGCCAATTTTTGCCTGTTTTTTTCTCTTAGATAATTATGCTGTTCATTGAACTAGTCTATACAATCTTAAACTCCATCTCTTTCTGGCTTCTATCTGATAACTTTTTTTTTCTCTAAAGATGATTGTTCATTAACTTTTTATCTATACACTTTTTTAAACTCTAGCTCTGTTTAGCTTGTATTTGTTACACCGTCTTTTTCGCAATTTTTTTTTTTCTCTAAAGATGATTGTTCATTAACTTTTTATCTATACACTCTTTCAAACTCTAGCTCTGTTTAGCTTGTATTTGTTTTTTTTTTTCTCTGTAATTTTTTTATTATAATTCTATACAACTTGAAAAACCTTTCTTGGTGGCTTCTACTTAATCTAATTTAAACACTTCATGTTTCTTAATCTTTCTTTCAACTCAACTTTTCCTTCGGGTGTGTTCCACAATTTTTAGCATCGGTTCAGTCTTGCCATAGCGGCCTGTTATGACTATTTTTTGTAAACCACGCAGCTAATCGCCCTAAGTTCTTGTTATTAGATCTTTATTTCATCAATGTTCTCTAGATGTAGAATGAAAGGAAATGTTGTTTCGTCTATCTTTTCATTTCATCTTTCAGTTTTAATTCATCTTATCTTTCTGGAATTTTTTTTTTGTTTAATAATATGTCATTGAGTTTTTATGGCGAATGAATGAACTAACTAGACCAGCCATT
>JAKUBM010000082.1:0-39426 GCA_030566895.1 Phaffomyces coquimbonensis
CAAAAACTTTTTGGGAATAAAAATTTGTAAAATTTAGGGATGGCCCCCCCCCCCCCCTTTGTATAATAAACGCGAAGTTTAGCCGCGATCGACTGATCTTCGTTCGTTGTATCTCATTTCTCTTTGAAAAGAACGAACGAATAAACCCACACATAATTGCCCTACACTCTTCTTCGATATTTATGTACAATAATGCTGATTCTATACAAATAAATGCCTCTATACTCAACTCTGATTCTTCACCACCAATTTCTCCACTTTAGACAAGATCTCAGTTCCTTTCAACAGCGCCTTTAAATGGTCATTGGGCATGAAGTTCACCAGCTTACCACCACTGTAATTTTCCACGTCATAGATGTCGCCCTTCTTGATCTGTAACAGTTTAGAAACCTGGCAGTAACCAATTGGGATATTTGATGAAAATAACTGTTGAAACCCATTCTTAGTTAATATATTAGGCGCACAGAATAACATGATGGAGTTCAAAGAGTTCAGTTTGTTGAATTCAGCATGGAAGATTCCCGGCAGTTCACGAATCTCCTTAGCTGTTATCTTCGTGGAGTAGTTCTTGCATTGCACCAACACGTTTAATTCAGGCGTAGTTTGTTTCAAGATTGGTGTTATATCAACATGATTCAATTGATCATCTTTATCATTCTCTTTATATTTGAATTTCGACAAGTTCCAAACACCAGTGAGATCGATTCCATTATCATTCGTCCCACCAACATGACTCAACTCCATACTTTTGAAAACTTGAGTCAATTCACTCATCGCTGCTAATTCAAATGATGTGCCATTAAACACGGTACTGTTTGTCTTCAATTGTTTGAGTCTCGCATATTCGAAGTACTCGCTGGTGTTGGCGAATGGATGTGTTCGTAGTGTTCTCTTGAAGGTTGACGGTAGTTTGGGCAGGCGTGGCGGCATTTAGTGTGTCTGAGTGATCAGTTTACCCGTTGGAAAGAAAGACGCGTCATGTTTAATATTGATTTTTGTATTATGTAATGATATTCATAATGAAATATGAATCTGAAATCTGAAATCTTTGATTCTCTTCACTCTGTTTTTATTTATTCATAAACAATAGAGGCATCAATAAAGACATCAAAGGAAGGCGATAAGGAACAATGACGGGCATCACAACGGCACCAGAAGAACACATCGATGACACGAAGAAAGAAAACGGTTCAGATACCACAGTGACCATATTTGATGTTGCAACAGACATAGAGAACATGTTGAAGAAACTAGTAAGTTAAACCAACAACAAGAAAGCCACTCAACGTGTGTGTGATTGAGAGTGCAGTACTAACGAGGGGAAAAAACAGTCGTCGCAGGTCGATGATAACGAGAAGCTGCTAGAGAGTAAAAGTGAGTGTTTGAGGTACTGATGGTGGGAGTAATCGTACTAACGGATGAACTCAGTGGAGAAAATCAACAAGCGACTGGACAAACTGGAATCGAACATCAAAGAGAACAAATGAGGATAAAGTCACATGACTCACACAGTAAACAAACAATGAATGAGAAATCGATTGATTCGATTGTAGTACAAAACATCCAGACATCTCTCACTTATAAAAATTTCAGCAGGTTTTATAACAAAGGTAAAGATTATACGTTTTGTTGAAGAAACAATGAAGGTCAAGAAGTCAAAGAATCAACTAAGAAGAGAGAAATTGAAACAATCGAAGAATAGTGATGGAGACAATGAAAATGTGTCCAAAAATCAGATTGAAAAAGTGACTAAAATTGATAATAATAATACCGATAGTGACACCAAACCATCATTGATATCATCAATTGACATGAATGATCCAACATTAGCTGAATTCCAACAAATTTTCGATAAATTCAAATCTCAAGAATCTTCTCTTGAATCACAACAAGAAGAAGAATCAGACCCAACATTAGATGAACCTGAATTAACACAAGGTCAAATCATTGAAGAATTAGAGATCAAAGAACCTGAACCAACACTATCCAAAAGACAACTTAAAAAACAATCTAAAATCCCATTATCAACTTTAAAATCATCAACCTCTCACCCTGAGCTAGTTGAATGGTACGACATAGACTCCCCTGATCCATATTTCCTAATTTCTTTGAAAACATCCAAAAATTCAATTCAGGTCCCATCACATTGGCAATTGAAAAGAGAATTCCTTTCAAATAGAAGAGATAAGAAACAATTCATCCTTCCTGATTCAATCATTGCCACCGGAATAACAGAGATGCGTGACGTTAATAACCAAGAGGATAAATCATTAAAAGAACAACAAAGATCGAAAATTAGACCAAAATTGAATTCATTGGATTTAGACTATCAAAGAATGTATGATGCTTTTTTCAAACATCAAACTAAACCAAAATTGTTTAGAATTGGGGAAGTTTATTACGAGGGGAAAGAGTTTGAGGAATTGGATGTTTCGTTATATAGACCAGGATATATTTCACAGACTTTGAAAGATGCATTAGGGTTGAGTGATGGCATGGCATATCCATGGATTCATAAGATGAAACAATTGGGTCCTCCACCATCGTATCCAAACATGAAAATTCCAGGGTATAATGCACCTCTTGAGGTGGGAGAAGTAGTGGAGATTGGGAAAGATGAGAGTTTGGGTATAAATAGAGAGTTGTTTGGTCAATTGGTGGATTATGAAGAAGAAGAAGAAGACGTTGAAGAGGAAGTGGAGGAAGAAGAGCAACCGAAATATGAAGATGATGAAGATGATGAAAACAAGGCAGTTGTGCTTACCAAAGATGAGATCAGTCAAATGATAGGAATAAATGACAAACCCACTAACTCAATTGAAGTTGTTAGTGACGTTGTTGAAGATGATGAAGATGTTCCATTACCTGAACTTCCAATCTCAATCACAGAGAAACCAATTGAGCCTAAAAAATTATATCAGATTATAAAAGAAAAGTTCGTGGATGATAATAAAAGTGGGATTTTGTCGGGGACTCATCGTACTTATGATTTAAGTAGTAATACAGATAATGTTAAGAAGAGAAGTGCAGAAGATGATAATAAAGATTTGAAAAAACAGAAAATTGAAGGAGATGAAGCAGAAGATGATGAAGAAGAAGGTGGAAAGTTCAAGTTTTAATGAATATATTTAAATGAAAAAGAAATAAATTTAGAAATAATTTAGTTTGTAATTTCTTTTTTGACACAATCTTTTGTTTTCTTTCTTATGTTAAAATGAAAAAAAAATTATTTTTCTAGTAAAAATTTCCCTTAATAAAATTTAAACAACAAATTTAGACCAACACAACCGAGAACCTCCATTCAAAATGAGCAAAAGAAGCCTCTCAGACAGTTCAGACACCGATCTTACACCGAAGAAACATAAATCCATCTCAGATGCATCAACCAGTAACCCTCAAGTATTAAGACAAGATAAATCCAAACAATCAAATCCACAGCATAAAAGACCTAATAATGAGCTCTTAGTGGATAGTGAAGTCAAGGAATTAGAACATGCCATTAACTCTCTCCAAGAATCTATCAGGACCATCATAAAATCAGATCTGAACACAAAGAAGTATAAACAGATTAACGAGTCAATACATTCAATCAAATCAGATGAAGTGATAGTTGCGTTAGGAAGATCTAAATTAAAACTATCTGCAATGTTGAAAGATTTATACGATGAGAACAAACTAGAAATCTTCAATTCAATCATTAATTTCGAAGAAAATAACCAACAAGTTCAAGAAGGTTTTAATTCAGTAAATGCATCTAATTTAAACTATGACATTCCTAAAGATCCCACCCTGCAAGATCTTATCACCTCCACTTCCTCCACAAATGAAGTCCCTCCACTCCCAGAAATCAAAGACCCACGGATCAGAGCAAGGGTCTTCACTTCAAAATCAGCCGTTAATTCATCAGTGTTATCATATAAAGAACAAATGGATTCAAATCATGAACGTTATGAATTCTTAGGTGATTCCGTCCTTAACAACATCATGACTTTCATCGTTGTTGAAAAATACCCATATGCTACAGAAGGTGAATTATCACAGTTGAGAACAAGATTGGTCAGTAATTCAACATTAAAACGTTGGTCAAGAGCATATGGTTTCGAAAAGAGACTACGTGTCAGTGGGAAGGATGCATTAGAAACAAATAAGGGGTTTACTAAAACTTTCGCTGATGTCTTTGAAGCTTATGTTGGTGGGTTGATAATTGAAGATTCTAAAAATTATCCAATCATTTACAAATGGTTGAAACAATTAGCTGAACCTATCTTAAGTGATTCCAAGGATTTAGTGATTGAAAGAGTCATAAATAAAAAGGGTGAAGTGCTAGATCTTAATGCCAAATCTAGATTGTATTCATTAATTGGATATGCAAATCTTGGTTTGAGATACGTCAATGTTAAATCGGTGCAAGAGAAAGATTATACCACTTCCACAGTTAATATCGTGGTTAAAGATGGTGAGATATTGGGGACAGGAACAGGGAAGAATGCGAAAGAGGCAGGGATTCGTGCTGCGATGGGCGTCTTGAAGAATAAAGACATTATTGATAAATATTCGAAATTGAGGGCTTCTATTCCAAGAACTGAATCTGTGAAGAGTAAAGATAGTATCAAACCGGAAACTAAAGAAGGTGAAAGTAATGAGAATGGTAAAGTTAAAGAATCAATCAAAGAGGAAAAGAAGGAAGATTATAAAGAGACAAAGAATAATGAAGAAGATTCATTACCTAAAATGTCATACAGAAACCAAAGAAACGCATTATATACCGGTTTTAAACAATATAAACCTGCAATTGACGCACAGAATAGATTTTGGGGAAGAAACAGGAAACAAGAGGCAAAACCTCGTAATAACTATGCTGATGCTGATAGATTCTAATATTGAAATATAAAGAAAAATATCGTATGAAGACGTAGAAAATTAGACATCTGGATGGAATTGAGTGGGTGATTCAATATATTGTGGTCTCAATGCCTAATTTCCTGTAAATAACATCGAATTAGTAAAGAATCCCATCCAATCACATACTAATATCTCCATTACATACTAAAAATTGAGAAAAAAAAAACACTTCATTGATAAATTCAACTACTTAAAAAACTACTCAAAAAAAAAAAACCTCCAACAATGGCAACAAATTCACGCCTCAACTGGCTCGATGAAAACTTCAGAGCGGTGCAGAAGGAAGTGCGCTGTGCCCAGGACTCACTAAACAGAATCCTCGCGGCGGTCCCACAAGTTGAAGAATTCAAAAGATTAAGCCAGGAAGAACTCGTATCTCCCGCCATCCAATACACTGCTGATTCTAAAGAGATCCAGATCATTTCCACGTTGAGTCAACAGATAGAGAAAGTGGCGAGTCTTGCAGAGACTTTTGACCTGATGCTGCCTAAAGAACTCCAGGAAAAAGTACAACTATACAAACAACAGCAAACATTACCAACAGAGATCAAGATGTCTTATAATAAAGAAGAAATAATAAGGATTTTCCAATTGGATAAAAATTTACCAAAATTACCACAAATTCAATCCAAAGAGTTATTTGATAAAGTTTTCTCTAGAGATTTTAATCAACTTGAAGACAATATAGGAGCTTTGAAATTTTTAGGATCTTCTTTATTTCAATCAATAGTATCTAAAAAGGTCTTTGAAATATATCGTGGGAACTTCGAAGATATGGAAACGTTAACTAAGGCAATGACGTGCAAACAAAACTGTATTAATTGGTCAGATTCTTATAACTTTGGACATCAATTGAATATTAATCGAATCTCACGAAATTTTGAATATATTATGTCTTATATATTTCCAGCTTATATCGCTGCCATTTATTTAGATTCTAATAATTCAACGACAAGATTAGAATCTTGGATCGCTTTAATGTTGGATCATGATTTGAAAACCGGTACGATCGCTAAATTAGTTACAAAACTACAAAATATATCACAAAATAATCAACAAAATCAAGATTATGAAATAAATGCATCAAAACATTCCCAAGACACTTCATCATCATCATCATCGTCATCATCAATTAAAACACCATTATTTAAATCACCAATCAATAAAAATCCATTCACTGGTGATTTTGCAAGATTAACGGTTGAAGAACAAATCAAAAAATCAAAAGATCATCTATACGCAAGATTAAGTCCAACTTTCATCCCTAATTACCCCGTCTTAACAGAGACAACACCACCTGAATTACCATCTTTTGAAGTTGCTTGCGTTGTGAATGGATTAGTTGTGGGGATGGGAAGACATCAAAATATTAAAGGTGCAAGTGCAGCTGCAGCATATGATGCAATGACTAGAAATCAAAATAAGATTGAAGAGTATGAAAAGATAAGAGAAGACGTTAAGAATAAAAGAAGACAAAGACCACAACCTAATACAATCCCTGTCACTGAACAAGTTGAACAATTGATTAATTTAAGGAGAATGAATGGGATCTTTGATTGATTTAGTGGTGGGGGTCATTAATTAATGTTTTTTTTGCGTGGTGATGATTACGGTTGTAAATAAATAGACAATAAAGGGAAAAATGATGATATATTCACATAAAGAGGTGTTTTCTTAAGTTTTATTTCTGATGATTCAGTTGTTTTTCAAATTTGATTTGATTTTATATTTTTTTGATGATTGAAGTTGAAACTAAGTTACTGAGTATTGAAGGATTTTTCCATAGTGTAGTATATCATATCATATTCTAAAATTAGTAAATGATTTGTTTGAGTGTGTTTATGGTTTAGTATATGTGTATTTCATATGAGTATAATAAATAAATAAATAAGTAATAAATAAATAAATAAATGAATAAATAAGTAATAAATAAATAAATAAGTAATAACTAAATAAATAAACAAATAAAATAAATAAATAACAAACAAACAAATAAATAAATAAATAAATAAATAAATAAATAATAAATAATTAAGTGAATAGTAAACAAATAAATAAGTAAGAAATTTCTACAATCGCCTTCTAACCCATTGCAAAATCAGGACTCTTATCATAAATCTTATCCCCTTTTTCTCCGAAACTTGCAAGACACTTAGACATAGTCACTGAACTTCTTGAAATAACATCAGTCATCCAAAAATTCTCAATTGGATTCTTCAACACTTCATTCTTTGCCAACTTATCATCACCATTATTCAATGTTAATAATGTTTGAATTCCTAAATTTGAAATCTCTTTAGAAACAGGTTCAATCAAACCCTGCATCATTAAAACTGGTGAAATTTCATTCATCCTTCTATTTAACGAATATAAATCATCATAATTAAGTTTGATGTTTAAATATTCACTAACAACTTTCAAAATCTTCCAATCTTCCCTTGATGAACCTGGTGAATTAGTTGCTGCTCTTGTCTTTTGAACTCGACCTTCAGTGTTTACATAAGTTGCTGATTTCTCAGTGTATGTTACACCTGGTAATATAACATCAGCTAATGAGGCACCTTGATCTCCATGATGGCCTTGATAAACGACAAATGCATCACTTGGGATGTCTTGATTTTTAATTTCATCTGCGGCTAATAAGTAAACGAATTTTGGTTTTGTTTGAGATGTTGATTTGGAATAGTTATTAAAACCGATTTCTAACGCACCTGATCTTGATGCTTCTCTATGTAAATAATTAAACCCATTCCAAGTATCAGTTATGAAGTTTTTAGAATTCTTGATAAATTTGGAAATTTTGGAAATTATTAGTGATGAGTCTGATGAGTTTAAAATCCCTGATCCTAAGATAATCATCGGTTTAGAAGCGTTCAATAATTTCTCACCAACTTCCCCATCTAATGCCTTGACTAAATCATCATAAGTCTCGCCTAAATGATTCATATCAAAAGTAGATTCAAACATTTCACCAACATGATGGATTTCTAAATCACTATTTAACCAACTTGATCTAATTCTTGCATTTAATACAGCTGCTTCATGTCTTGGATTTGAACCGATAATTAAAATTTGATCAGCTTGTTCAATTCCATAAATAGTGGAATTAAAATTGAAATTAGATCTAATATTTGAATTTATTGAAGTTGGCTCATTTGTTCTTAATATATCATCAGTTGTTAAATTTTCAGAACCTAATGAGTTAACTAAATCTTTCAAAACAACCAATGATTCAACATCGGCTAATGCACCTGCAATACCTTTAATTTCATCACCTTTTGGTTTAATTTTAGAGAAAGCCGATGAAATAGTTGATAATGCTTCATCCCAAGTTGCAACTTCAAATTTATTACCAACTCTAATCAATGGAGTTGTTAATCTTTGAGTTTTTAGACCATCATAAGCGAATCTTGTCTTATCAGATATCCATTCTTCATTAATATCATCATTTAATCTTGGTAAAATTCTCATAACTTCAACACCTCTACAATCAACTCTTATATTTGAACCTAATGCATCTAAAACATCAATAGATTCAGTTGATTTCAATTCCCATGGTCTTGCTTTAAAAGCATATGGTTTTGAGGTTAATGCACCAACTGGACAAAGATCAATTATATTACCGGATAATTCAGAATTAACATTTCTTTCAACATAAGTACCAATTTGCATATCATTACCACGACCAGTAGTCCCAAATTCAGGAGCGCCAGCAACATCATTCAAGAACCTAATACATCTTGTGCAATGGATACAACGATTCATTGAAGTCTTAATCAATGGACCAATTGATTTATTTTCAACTGCTCTTTTACCTGAAACATCATTATATCTACCACGATCTGCTCCATATCTTAAAGATTGATCTTGTAAATCACATTCACCACCTTGATCACAAATAGGACAATCCAAAGGATGATTTTCTAATAAGAATTCAGTAATACCTTCCCTTGAATTCTTAACTTTATCATTAGTGGTATTGACAACCATTCCTTCTTTAACTGGAAAATGACAAGAAGCAGCCAATTTAGGCCCACCAACGTCAACGAGACACATACGGCAATTACCGGCAATAGCTAGCTTTTCATGATAACAATAACGAGGAACAGCAACACCAGCTTTATCACAGGCTTGAATCACAGAGGAACCATTTTCAATCTTGACTTTGATATTATCGACCGTTAACTCGATTTCTGCGCTTGAAAAGCGAGAGGAGTGAAAGTGACGATTCAAAGAGAGAATCTGAGTGTTAAATCTCTTCAACCTGAACATAATTGGGTATTTTCAAAGAGATTTTGATGTTTTAATGTTGGTTTTAAGGGTTAAAAAGTCTTTTGATTTTATACCGCGAATTTTTAGAAAAGTGGAGCAGACTTGACACAATTTTGGTGGAATGTGCTTTAGAGGCATAGTTGATGCCTTTTGCCTGATTTTTGACACTGGAATCAAGAATTAACATAAAATACAGCCGTAACGTCTTTAAAATCATGAAAATCTGAGTATTTTGAGGAAATCTAGTGTTTGTAATGTCCATATACAGTAATTGTCGAGAGAACTAGATCAGGGTAACCAAACCAGAAAAGAGACTCAATAAAAGGAAAAACTTTTCACTTAATCTTTTACATATTTCAGTTTAATTAGACGTTACATTACTCTTATGCTATTGGTCTATTTTATAGATCTGTAGTTCAATCTTACGTTCACTCAAGTTCTTCACACAGTAATTTCCTAATCGGGTTAATTTTGAACATTTTTTGCTGATTCTTGTTTTTTTTTCCCAAAATTTTAAAATCAAAACAAACAAATAAATCTTCAAAGAATTCGATAAATGTCATTCTTTAACTCAATAAGGTGAGTTTTATACGCTGATTTGATTCTGGAATAGTACTAACACCCACCTAAGGTTCGGCCGTACCTCAAAGAAGAACAAACAAGCAAAAGATCAACCTCTATATTCATCTAATAATGGCTCACAGCTATCTTTGAAACGATCTCATTCACCTACAAAACAACCATTTAATGCTCAAAAGTTCCAACAACAACATCAACAGCAACAACTTCAGCAACAACAGCAACAAATCCAACAACAACAACAACAACAACAACAGCAAAACTTACTATTCTTAGCTGATCCATTTGTTAAAACTGCTCTGGTCAAAGGTTCATTTAAAACTATTGTTCAATTACCAAAATATGTTGATAAAAATGAATGGATTGCTCAGAATGTCTTTGAACTGTACAACAATTTAAATCAATTTCATGGTATAATAGCAGAATACATCACTCCTGAATTATATCCAACCATGAATGCAGGACCAAAAACAGATTATCTTTGGGTCGATGCTAATGGTAAAAACATCCAACTGCCCGCAAATCAATACATCGAATACGTTTTGAGTTGGATAAGTAATAAAATCAATGATCAAACATTATTTCCAACGAAATCAGGAGTTGCATTCCCACCTAATTTTCTTAAAATTGTTAAAAATATAGTTAGACAAATGTTTAGAATATTTGCCCATATGTATTATAATCATTTTGATAAGATCTTAAGTCTTTCATTAGAGGCACATTGGAATTCTTTCTTTGCTCATTTTATATCATTTACAAAAGAATTTGAACTGATTGAAGAACATGAATTAGAACCTTTACAATTATTAATTGAGAGTTTTAGACAACAAGGCAAAATTATGTGATTAATTAGATAGAATATTATAAACAGTGTTATATATAACTACAGAATTTTGTAATATCCAATAAAACCATGAAATGCAAAATTAAACACTATATACACGCATCTATAAAAAAAAGATCATGATATTATATCACCTAAATCTCAATCACTGTTCATTAAAATATCAATTTTGGACATTAAACATGATCTTTTCCCTTTTTATACAATAAACTTTTCTTCAATAAAAATCTCCCTTTCTATAATTCTATGAAAAGAAATATTGACTATCTCTTAAATCTTGAACATCAAAATCACCTTTTGGTGGGATTTCTGGTAAGACTAATGGTGCCAAAATTTTAATATCAACACCCTTTGGTTCACCCTCCTCACTTAATAGTTCTATATCTTCTGTCTTTGAATCTTTCTTACTTCTTCTTGTAGCCTTAATATCAAGAATGACTTCACCTTCAACAATACTAACGGTAGTAACCATGTTCTTACCTTTAATGACTTCTTCCATATCTTTTGAATTTAATAATCTTTGTCTTTCTCTTTCTAAATAAATTTCATCAGCAAATGTAACTTTTCTACCTAGTTCCTTTGAAATTTCCTTTCTTGTCAATAAGATTTTTCTACCATGATCGCTATTCTTTGGAATATTAACAACTCTTAGAAATCCTTTATATCTTTGATCAAATTCATCTTTCAAACTTTCAATCAAATCAACTTCATGTAACCCAATAAAAGCTTCTCTTAAAACTTTATTCATAATTGGAACATCACCTGCATGAGTCCAATAAGAATCATGGACTGAAGCAAATTGAATGTTTTCTTTATTACATGCAAGTGCACTTAATAACATATGTGTAGCATCTAATGAATGGATATAATTAGGTGGGAAAGCAGCCATTTGTTTACGTGAATCAACAGGTGACATAGCAAATGGATCACTAATGAAAATAGTTTGTAAATTAGTTGAAATTTGTTTCTTTGTAGCAGATCTATATGGTTGAACAATTGGTAAATTTAACGGAGTTGTCCAAATAACACTTGCCATTTTTGGAGGATCTGAACTTTTCATTAATTGTTTCGAATCTAAATCTAATCTAACTGACGATGAAATTAATTTAGCACAAACTGCTAACCAATCTTGAATTAAATGGGCCCCATGGAATAATTCTCTAATACATGCAAAAACATGTTTTGTTAAATAAACACTGTATTGATAAGTATCTTCATTTGGGAAAATATCTTCCAATTGTTTATTAATTTGAGCAGTTGCACCAACATAAGTAACACCATAAACATTAGTCATAACTGTTTGTTTAACAACTTTACGTTTGATCTTATCTTTCAAAACTTCAGCGATTTTATCACCTTCTGCAGCTGCTTTTTGTAATCTTGCAATGACTAAATTAGCAACATAAGTATAAACATCTTGGGGTTTATCACTTGGAACTAAATTAACTTGTCTTGCACCTTCAATATCACCACCTAATGCAGCATAATGTTGTAACCCATTACATGTACCATCTTGATGAACAGGTTGTCTAGAAATGAATTCTTCAGGGTTTGGATGTTTTAAAGCTTCTGATAATTCAAAAATAGTAGCTAATGCTTGCCATGGTTTTTCAGCTTTTGTCCACCAATCTTCATTAGCGATTGGGTCTTTTGCAGTTTCCATAATTTTATCAATGTTATCTGTTGCATATTGAATTCTTTCCTGTAATGGAGCTTTATCAATACCAAATAAATTCGAAAAATGAACCTTTAACCAATCTAAACCATTTGGTCCTAATTTTTTACCCTTCCAGAAAATTAATAACCCTCTTGATAAATCATTACCTAAATGATTTAAGTTTGGGGATAATGGATAAGCACGACCTCTGAAATCCATATTATGAGGAAAATGCATTTTTTCACCTAAGAAAGCTCTTGCTATCTCCAGTTTATAATTAGAATCACATCTGATTGATCTATAACTATTGAATTCATTAGTTAGCTTTTCAACAGTTTTCTTCCATGCAAATATAACACTTGGAT
Source organism: Phaffomyces coquimbonensis (assembly GCA_030566895.1). Taxonomy (NCBI): domain Eukaryota; kingdom Fungi; phylum Ascomycota; class Saccharomycetes; order Phaffomycetales; family Phaffomycetaceae; genus Phaffomyces; species Phaffomyces coquimbonensis. The sequence continues at coordinate 12,620 of JAKUBM010000082.1, forward strand.
CTGCATTTCTTGGTGGTTGTTCAGGTAATTTTAATTCTTCAAGAACTGGTGGGATGTCTAGAAATTCTTCACCTTTATTCCAATAATGTGACATCACGTTGAAAACCCTTTCATTAATGGTCCATGCAGTCTTACCTAAAACGTTCAAACCTTCGTAAACTTGGCCCAATGAATCACTTGAAGCCTTCAGATATGCTAATTGTTCAGGAGAATCTTTGGATCTAATTAATAAACTTTGAGAATATAAATAACCACCAGTATTATAAGAGGTCCATGGTCTTGGTTCAACTAACATTGGTAATAATTGAGGTTGAACAATACCGACTAAACTATCAGCCGATAATTGAGAACCAATAGATCTATGGATTTTCAAAATACCAACTTTAACAGAACTTTGATATTGATAACTATGATAAAATGCAGGAGCTTCACCTGACACTGCTTTTTTGGTGATTGGATCAATACCTTCAACTTGAACTTTAGCAACGTGCATTAACATTGAGATCAACAAAGAACCGATTTTGACTTTAACATCATGAGGCCAAATGAATTTCCAATCTGATAATTTTTCAGATTTGAAAGCTGATAAAGATATAGCATATTTTTTCAAATTATTTGATTTTTTCAAATCTTTAAAGACATTGTTTTCAGATTTTAGTAATTGTTCAGATCTGAATTCTAATTCTAATGCATTCGAAACTGCAACAACTGCTCTTGCAGTTCTCATACCTTCATTAACACCACCTGTTGAATTTAATTTCAATAATTCTAAAATAGTAATGGCTGACATTTTAGAAGGTGTAACTAAACTGAAAAATGCAGCATATTTCAATCTTTCATTATGTTGTGCTAAAACTGATTTAGGTAAAGTCTTTGTATCAACGTTATGGACATTTTTACATAATTCAATTTCTTCTTGAATCAATGGTGTGATATCTTCTGACCATCTCCATAAAGTTGCATTTAATTTCTTAGAAACATTCAAATCACCTCTATCCTTTAATTCTTCATAATCATGTTTCCATCTTTCTTGAGCAGCTAAAATGGCCCTATTCTCTAGTTGTATTTGTCTATCTTGGTTAAAAGCATCTAAAGCTTCTTCAAATGGGCCTTGTAATTCTTCAGGCAAATCTTTATAAATTTTGAAAAAATTGATTTGACCTTTTGATTCATCAATTGTACCTTCTTCCACTAAAAAATTAAATCTATCTGATAATTCTTTATCCATATTTTCAACCAATTTTCTGTTCAAATGAGGTTTTAAACCTAATAAAGTATGTCTAATGACTTTCATACCAAATGAACCAACGGATTTTAGATCAACGACATCTTTTTCTAAAGTTGCAACTTCACCATCTGCATCGAATGGAATTTCTTTGATTTCTTCTTTAACTTTTTCACTCTTTGAATCTTCTTCATTGATTATTTCTTCTTCCTTTGCGTTCTTGATATAATCAAGGATTAAATTTCTATAATGACTTGGAATTAATTTAGTGTCATATTTATAATCGCTTATTAAAGTTGATAAATTTTTAATTCCCAAAATTTCCAAATTTGAAAAAATTAATCTTAAATCATTATTGTATAAACTGAATCTATTAATCAATTTAGTTGGATCACCGCCTTCATTCAGTAAGGAGTTAGCAAGGATAGCGACAGTTCTTGCATTTGGTTCAACGTTATATTGTTTTGGCCATGAATTTGTGAAATTTGTTAATTCTTCACTTGTTGCATTCTCTGACCATTTTTGTAAATATCTGTTAAGATCATCAATAAACTGTAAATTATCGGCCTTGGATAATGGCTGTAAAGTGTCTAAAATAGATAATGCTCTCTCGTATTGTTCTGATTCTAAACAAACTTCTAATAAAGACCATAATCTTAGTATTTCACCAGTATGAGTCTCTCTAAAGACTTTATCATATGGAGATGAATATGAGCCTCTAAGTAAAGCGTCAGAGTTTATTTCCTTAGTGGATCTTCTACTTAACTCAGCAGAGGCTTCACTGGCCAAACTTTGAAGTTCTTTAATAGAATGCTCAGATGAAGTTTTATCAGATGAGCTGAATGTAATTTTATGTCTTGTGATGATAAGTGAACTCCTGATTTGAGATCTTGAAGCTAGAAGGGCAGCTCTTCTACTTCCCACAGCACTCAACATCTTAAGTCTTCTTCCTTTCCTTAAACAAACGACTGAAATTATTCAAAAAATCTTTAGTAAGTAAATTCATAAAATTTCTTAAAAGTGAAAAATTAAATAGAAAAAGAAGAAAGTCATCCAAATAAGGTAATTACTAGAAAAGGAAGTATTGTAATATTCATTACATAATGAGCAGCCTACATCCAGACACCACAAAAGTAGATTGAAAAAGGCAAAACAATATTATTGATTAAAAACTTATCTAAATTGGTTGTAATTCTGATTTATTGCAGGAGTTATTCCATTGATAAAGAGTGTATAATGTGGTCCTACATGTTTGGTGGTAGCAAGGCCGATAAAGAGGCCCCAAAGAAGGCTATTATCAACTTAAGAGAACAAATAAACATGTTGACAAAGAAACAAAACCATTTGTACACACAGATTGAAGAACAAGATCAACTTGCAAGAAAATTCATCACAACTGACAAACTCAAGGCTAAGAACGCATTGAAGCGTAAGAAGATATTAGATAACGAGGCAAATAAGATTTTCAGTCAAGTAGATGCATTAGAAAATCAATTACGTTCAATTGAAAGTGCTAATTTGAATTTAGAAACTATGAAAGCAATGAAACAAGGTGCTAAAGCTATGAAACAAATTCATGGTGGTATCACTGTTGATAAAGTTGATGAAACTATGGATGAAATTAGAGAACAAGCTGAATTAGGTGAAGAAATCAGTGAAGCTATATCAAGATCTTATCCTGTTGATAATATTGATGAAGATGAACTAGAAGAAGAACTAGAAGCTTTAGAACAAGAAGAAGTTGACGATAAGTTATTGAACAGTGGTACTAAGACTAGTCAATTAGAATTACCAGATGCACCAAACACAAGCATTAGAGAAGATAAGAAAGCCGAAGTTATTGATGAAGATGAAGATGAAAGAGCTTTAAGAGAGTTACAAGCAGAAATGGGATTATGATATTCAAACAATACAGATCATAATGATATCAAACGAGATCAAGGTTATTTTTTAGTTTGTTAGCTTTAATATTTACGACTATTTAAGAAAACGATCCATGTATTTATCTTTATCTAATTAACTAAAATCCATAAAATGAAAAATATCAACAAGACACCAAATATTTTTAAAAATAACCATCTATTACTACTTATGTTATTAAAGTATTTTAATAATTCTCTTTGTGCTCCCTGGATATTCATATCGATATCTTGAACGTTTTCATCGATTCTTTGAATACTTTCACTTTGTTCATTAACCATTGTAGCTAACTGCTGGAATAAATTACCAACTTCATTAATTGTAGATTCAATGGTCTCAACAGCCATATTACGTTCTTGTTGATATTGTGAGGATTGTTCTTCTAATAATTGTAGTTGTTGATCTTGTGGTAGGGATAATAGAGCTGAATTATCTTTAATTGTAGATTCATCAAACATGAATGGATTATCAGATATCTTAGATCCAAGAGCACCATTTACTCGCTGTAGTTGTTGTGAGTTTTGGATAGTTGATATGAATCTATCTTGTCTTGATTTGTTCTCGATTTCGATTTTTTGTCTTGTTTCTAAAACTTCTTTGAAACTACCACTAACATTCTTCATTTTCGTGTTTAATAATTGAACAACGTTTTTAGAATTAGTTTTCAAATCTTTATCTTTATTATCAACACCGGTTTTCATATATTCTTGTAAATTTTTTAGATTCTTTTCTATTTTAAGTATATCTTGTTTGATAACATAAGTCAACTCTGAGATTTCAATAGGTCTATCATCGAACAGTGGTTTTTTCTTAGCCAATAGAGCTAGTTTCCCTAATAGTTCTGAAGTATGCGATATATCTTTAGCGATTTTGGAAGCTTTCAATTGAAATTCTGATTTTTTGATAACAGATGTTTGTTGTAGTTGTTGTGGAAGAGGTTGGTACTTGTTTAAGGAGGCATTGCGTCTATTGAAAGTGTTGACTGACTGCTGGAACTCCAGGGTACGATCCTGTATGTTATGCTGTGGCCTCTGAGACATTTGTGGTGCGAATATGGTCTAACAATCTCTATAAATAGTAAAGTAAATAAGTAAATTAAATTGTTGTTCTTTTCTCAACTCACGAGATGAGATCCGACCAAGTCACGTGAATCTCATCGCAGAAAGTCGGAACTGATTTTTTATTAAAATTTTTTTCTTTCTACTTGAAGACATAATTAACAAATAAATTCAGTCAATAAATTTCCAGTTTCAATTCTTTGAGAGTCATTTACAATGTCTAAAAGATCTGCTTCCGAATTGGATGAAGGTAGAAACACCTCTGCCAAATTATCTGAAAATTCCGTCCCTGCTGGAAACAATTCAATGGAAATAGATAATGAAGAAACTACAAAAAATCCAAATTTAGAAGAAATGGGTGAATTTCAAGATGAATTTAGTGATGAATATGAAAGTGAAGATGATGTCGTTGAAATCGACTCCAGTGGAGAAGGTGACATTGAAGAAATCCCAGATGCCCAAGAAATTATAAAACAAGATGAAGCTCAAGAAACTCAAGAAGGTGATATTTATTTACCACATAAATCAAAACCATTAGGTCCTGATGAAGTCTTAGAAGCTGATCCTTCAGTTTATGAAATGTTACATAATGTTAATCTACCATGGCCTTGTTTGACTTTAGATATCTTACCTGATCATTTAGGTGATGAAAGAAGAAATTATCCTGCTTCATTATACGTTGCAACTGCAACTCAAGCTGAAAAGAAAAAAGATAACGAATTATATTTACTTAAATTAAGTCAATTAGCTAAAACTTTAGTCAAGGACGAAGATGATGAAGATGAAGATGAAGAAAATGAGGATGATGATTTTGAAGGTGATCCAGTCATGGAAAATGAATCAATACCATTAAGAGACACAACCAACAGATTAAGAGTCTCTCCATTCGCATCTAAAACCGGTGAATACTTCACTGCTACATCAAGTGAAAACGGTGAAGTTTTAATCTTTGATCTAAGTTCACAATTTAAAGCCTTTGATTCTCCAGGTTTCACAATCCCCAAAAATGCTAATAAACCAATCCATACCATTAAAAATCACGGTAATGTTGAAGGTTATGGTTTAGATTGGTCTCCATTAATCAACACTGGTGCTCTATTATCTGGTGATTGTTCAGGTAGAGTATACATGACAAACAGAACTTCATCAAAATGGATAACAGATAAAACTCCCTTCACTGTTAATAATAATGAATCAATTGAAGATATCCAATGGTCAAAAGCTGAACAAACCGTCTTTGCCACCGCAGGTACTGATGGATATATTAGAATTTGGGACACCAGATCTAAAAAACATAAACCTGCTATTTCTGTCATTGGCTCAAATACAGATATTAACGTTATTTCATGGTCTGAAAAAATTAATTATTTATTAGCTAGTGGTGATGATGATGGTAAATGGGGTATTTGGGATTTACGTAATTTCAAACCAAATGAACAACCTTCTCCAGTTGCTCAATATGATTTCCATAAGAGTGCAATCACTTCAATCAGTTTCAATCCATTAGATGAATCTATTATTGCTGTTAGCTCTGAAGATAATACAGTCACTTTATGGGATTTATCAGTTGAAGCAGATGATGAAGAAATTAAACAACAAAATTCAGATAATAAACAATTACAAGATATTCCACCACAGTTATTATTCGTTCATTGGCAAAAAGATGTCAAGGACGTTAAATGGCATAAACAAATTCCAGGTGCTTTGGTTAGTACTGGTACTGATGGTTTAAACGTTTGGAAGACAATCAGTGTATGAAAGGAAATAATAATTAGTAAATTGTACATTATAATAAATAAAATAAATAATAAAAGAACATTTCAATTGTAATCAATCACCTTCTTCTTATCACTATGATGGCTTGCTGTCATTAAACTATGAATTTTGGATACTTTACTTGGTTGAATATCTTTCTTGACTTCATTATCAGAGGAATATTGCATATCAAAGTTTATATACCCAACCACTGGATCTAATTTTGAGTTCAAAGTTGGATCATCAATAACACCAAATTGTTCAGTTATTGATTTGATTATTGGATCTTTAGTGTTAGTTAACACAGGATATGCTAAATCTCTAAGCCATTGAAAAATAATTAGATAATTTTTGGGGTCATCAGCTATTAAACCTCCAATATAAGCTTTAAAAACGTCACCAAGTTTCTTTACAGTATATTCAGTATGGTCATACTCAACCCCTTTATTTCTGGCTAATGCAAAACCAAAACCATAATGTCTTGACCATATAGCTAAATTGAATTACGAACTAATAGTGTAGACATACGTTTATTCAAGTTTGATCATTTCCATATTCATCCATGTAGACTAACTTTCGACATCTTGAAGTTTGTCATTTAGTTTATTTACATCAAAACAGATAGATAACTTATCATAAATGCGGGCATACCATACTGTCTTATATCAATCGCATGTCTACAAGTGGAGTATTGTATGATTGAAGTCTCTAGCAAAAAAATAAAATCCAAGTCATTAATATCATGCGTTAAATGATTGGTAAATTAGTGGCTCAGTTTCATTATTCAAAATAGTTGATTCAGAATCAGGATAAAAATAATCATAGTAGACACTCATTATCAGTAATAACCCTTGACAAGTAGCAGCTGTGAAATAAGGTAACCAACTACTCCAATTAGCACCTGGTTTTAGCATCAATGTTAAGGTCCATAAATAACCACCAGGAGTTTGAATACACATCATCAAAATCGATAAAACTCCCGATTTCTTTAACTTGTAAGTTGTGTATAGTTGTGGTAAATATTGTACGACAGTTAAAAAAGTTGAAAATAATCCTAAGAATTGAGCATATAATAAGATTAATCTATTTGAGAATGATAAATAAGCAATTATTAAACTTCCAAAGATTATAGATGATGCAACCAACGTTTCATTCCAAGTTCTTTCAATTGCCCTGTATTCATCAATAGGTTCATCAGATTGATCATTCAATGGTTTTGTATAAGCAATACAAACCCAAGTTATTAAAACTGTACAAATTGCTTGAATACCAACTTGAACTAATGAGATTTGTGAATTAGCACATTCAAACCCACTTAATTCTCGACAGCATGGCATTGAGAAAAATGAAAGTAAAATCAAGTTTGATGTGGCACATAAACCTGCAATTGATATCAGTAATAAAAACACGGGAGCTAAACCTATTGATGTTCTAGTTTTGATAATGTTGTGATATTGAGGGATATAAGATAGTATTATCCCTAGTGTGATGAGTACTGAGAGTGTGAAGTTGGGAACTGACGGGTTTCTGTATAAGTCGCATGAGTCTTTCATTGTTTTATTGCGATTGTGTGGTTGATGTATTGATTGTTGATAGTAATCCTTTTATGCGTTTTGTCACATACGCGATGAGTTTGGAAAATTAAATTTTTGATTATGTAATAAATTTCAAAATTCATTACGTAAGTGGTTATGCTGCGATGGGAAGATCCCGCCTCCACTTAAGATACCAATAAATATTAGAAGACGGGTTATTAGCGAGTTTATATAGTGGAGCTCTCAAAAGAAGTGGATACTAATATTATTTAGCTAGTTTCTGATCAGTTTATCAGTTCTGAATGGCAAATTATTGAAGTTTTAAACTAAGCGCCGAAAAGTTGTGAATTTTATCCACAAAAGCGATAATTTCGATTGATTCAGGTCCAGTAGAGAAATATTGAACATTTTCATTCTTTCTTCTTTTTCAACTTCAGTCCATAGCTATATTATGTTCATTTGTATCAATTTTTATTATTTGAGAAAGAATATCCTTCAAGCTCCTTTCCTGAGTTTGCCACCATGGACATGGATTAGTCGGTTGTTCAGTTAGGAAGACTATCAAGTACTCAGGCTTCCAGTCTCTGACACAGCCAATCCACTACAGTTTATGAAGAATTGTGATGATGTGCTGATGTTTGCAGTTTCATCGATACTCACTTCTCTTCAATATAACAAAATATCAATCTTTGAGCTCTTCTTTGTTCCTTGTTCTTTATTTCTTCACTCTTCATGTCTCTTTAATCAACTTCTATCTCTTTTTCACCCATGACGTCATTTAATGATGTCTGGATGTCTTCAGATCCATATCAATAATTGATTTTACAGTACACCAACATAGCTTTTATGAACTGTCAGGATACAACAAGATTCATACACACACTCAATTCCATATAGTGACAAAACTAAGTGGATTATCTCCTTGTCAGTCTTTAATTCACTATAGAATAGAATTATGAGGTCTCTTACGTAAGCGATGAGCTCAATATTTTTTTTTTGTCATAATAAATTTTTCCAAAACTTGACTCTTTCAGTACTTGAAAAAACTAATTGACTCGTTTTTTCGTGATTTATATAAAGAATAACACCTTCATTTGTTGTTTTAGATTTTTTACTACGATTTAATCACTTAATCAAGATGTTATCATACATAAGTTTGAGAAAAATCGCCCCAAGTAGGCAATATAGACTTTTTACCACATTATCAGGTAAAGCCGTTTCACAAAAAGTTAGGGAAGAAGCATTTAATAGAATTCAAGAGATCAAATTGAAATATCCTCATTTCAATCCAACCGTTAAGATCATTCAAGTCGGTGCAAGACCAGATTCTTCAACTTATGTCAACATGAAATTAAAAGCATCAAAGGATTCAGGAATTCAGTGTACCGTTGATAAATTAAATGAAAATATAAGTGAATTTGAGTTATTAAACATAATTGAAAAAATCAATCAAGATGATTCAATTCATGGTCTTTTAATCCAACTACCATTACCTAAGCATTTGAATGAAACTAATGTCACTAATGCCGTTTCATCAGATAAAGACGTTGATGGGTTTGGTAGATTTAATGTTGGTGAATTATCTAAAAAGGGTGGTGAACCAAAATTCATCCCTTGTACTCCAAATGGTTGCATGAGGTTATTAGAAGAAACAGGGGCTGATATATCTGGTAAAAATGCTGTTGTTATTGGTAGATCAGATATCGTTGGTATTCCAGTTGCAACTTTATTACAAAAGAAAAATGCCACTGTTACAATTTGTCATTCAAGAACGCAAAATTTACCTGAAATTGTTAAGAATGCAGATATTGTTATTGCTGCCATTGGTAAACCAAATTTTGTCAAGGGTGATTGGTTGAAGAAAGATGCTATTTTAATTGATGTTGGTATTAATTATATTCCTGATTCAACTAAAAAATCAGGTTTGAAATTGGTTGGTGATGTTGATTTTGAAAGTTGTAAGCATGAAACTTCATTCATTACCCCTGTTCCAGGTGGTGTTGGACCAATGACCGTTGCTATGTTAATTCAAAATGTTTTAATTTCAGCTGAAAGACAATTAAAGGAACAATCTGAAATACCTTCATTTAAACCATTACCATTGAAATTAGAAAGTCCAGTTCCATCAGATATTGAAATTTCTAGAAATCAAACTCCTAAATTAATTAAAGATCTAGCCAAAGAATTAAAACTAAAAGAATCTGAATTAGAATTATTTGGTCATTATAAAGCAAAAATTAGTTTAAACACTTATGATCGTTTAAAAACTCGTGAAAATGGTCATTATATCTTAGTTGCAGGTATAACACCAACTCCATTAGGTGAAGGTAAATCAACCACTACAATGGGTTTAGTTCAAGCTTTATCATCTCATTTAAACATCCCTGCCATTGCTAATGTTAGACAACCTTCAATGGGCCCAACTTTTGGTGTAAAAGGTGGTGCTGCAGGTGGTGGTTATGCTCAAGTTATCCCAATGGATGAATTCAATATGCATTTAACCGGTGATATTCATGCTATTGGTGCCGCTAATAATTTATTGGCCGCTGCAATTGATACAAGAATTTTCCATGAATCAACTCAAAAGAAAGATGAAACATTTTATAAGAGATTAGTTCCAGTTAAGAAAAATAAAAGAACTTTCACTAATTCAATGTTGAGAAGATTAGCTAAATTAGGAATCAATAAAACAAATCCAGATGATTTAACACCTGAAGAAATCAAATCATTTGCAAGATTAAACATTAATCCAGATTCAATCACCATCAAACGTGTTGTTGATGTTAATGATAGATTTTTAAGACAAATCACCATTGGTCAAGCACCAACTGAAAAGGGGTTCACTAGACAAACTGGTTTTGATATCACTGTTGCTTCTGAATTAATGGCCATTTTAGCATTATCTAATGATTTACATGATTTACAACAAAGAGTCGGTAAAATTGTCATTGGTTCCAATTTCGACAACGAACCAATCACAGTTGATGATTTATGTGCAGCTGGTGCAATTTCTGCTTTGTTAAAAGATGCAGTCAAACCAACTTTAATGCAAACTTTAGAGGGTTCTCCAGTTTTAATCCATGCTGGTCCATTTGCTAATATTTCAATTGGTGCATCATCTGTTATTGCTGATAAATTATCATTGAAATTAGTAGGTACTCAACCTGGATCTGATCAACAAAAGGGATTTGTTGTCACTGAAGCCGGATTTGATTTCACTATGGGTGGTGAAAGATTTTTAAATATTAAGTGTCGTTCATCTGGACTTTCACCAGATACTGTGGTCTTGGTCGCTACAATTAGAGCATTGAAATTACATGGTGGTGCTCCAAACGTTAAACCTGGTCAATCATTACCAAAGGAATACACTGAAGAAAACTTAGAATTAGTTCGTATTGGTTTTGCTAATTTAGCTAAACAAATTGCTAATGTTAAACAATTTGGTATTAATGTCGTTGTTGCCGTTAATCAGTTCAAAGATGATACACAAGCTGAATTAGAACTAGTTAAACAATTATCCAAAGAAGCTGGTGCAATTGATGCCGTTGAAAGTAATCATTGGGGTAAAGGTGGTTCAGGAGCAGTTGAATTAGCTAAAGCCGTTGTTGAATCAGTTAAATCCACCAATAAAAATGATTTTAAATTCCTTTATGATGTTAATGATTCAGTTGAATCAAAATTAGAATCTATTGTGACTAAATTATATAATGGTAAATCAATTAAAATTTCAGAAAATGCAGCTAAAAAGATTGAAACTTATAAATCTCAAGGATTTGGTAATTTACCAATCTGTATTGCAAAGACTCAATATTCATTATCTCATGATGCTAATTTAAAAGGTGTTCCATCTGAATTTGAATTTCCAATAAGAGATGTTAGAGCTTCAATTGGTGCTGGCTATTTGTACGCTTTAGCTGATGAAATCCAAACTATTCCTGGTCTACCAACTCATGCAGGGTATATGAACGTTGAAGTTAGTGATGATGGTGAAATTGATGGGTTATTTTAGAATTTATAGAGAATAATACAGATAAATTATGAGTGTCATATATATATGGAATAGATAAATTAATGAATAAATAAAGTTATAAAGTATATAAATAAATAAATAAATAATTAAGTAGATTCAAGAATCTCTCAATTCCCTCTCAAAAACTTTGTAACAAAATCACTTTGATTTGAAATTTTTGTGTCAAAAACTTGAGAATTTTCATGATCTTGAAAATATCTCATAACATGAGCATTTTGTTTCCAAAAATTAACCAATTCTTGAAATTCCATCTGTCCTTTCAAATACAACACATTACTAACATCTAAATTCCTTTCATATCTATTTCTTTCAAATTCTTGTCTAATCTTAGTACGAATCGTAGCAACAGGCATATCTAATTCGTATAACCCCACAAAAGTAGGAGCATGTCTTAAATAGTTTCTATAGAGTCTCAAAGAACGCTTGCTTAGGTCAGCGAATGACTTGCTTCTCTTGGAGGTCTCTGCAAAGGCTGTTGCAACTGTAGGCATCTTTGTTATTATGTTGTTGTATCCCTGGAATTGATTATGGGAGAGAATTTTTTTTTTTTTTCTTTTTTACATGTAGATTTTTTTATACATTTTTCCACTTCTTTGTTTATCATTCATTAAAACCAATAAATAAATAGATGATATGAAGCTTGTTACAGTTGTCATGTGATACCCCAGAATAGAAAGATTCTAGCTCAATTAGTAGAGCTAAACTCAATATAGAATCGCTCTCTTTATGCTGAACTGATGGGATCATTTTTGTTTGTGTTTTTACAGTTGATATTCCACTTTTCTGTTTCAACCAAAGTTCTCATCTTCTCACTTTAATTACAAATGAATTTTGAGTAGATCTCTCTTTATAAATGACAATATCTGCAAACATTTAGAATAATAGGAATCTCTTAGAAACTTCTTGAATCTAACTATACAAAAACAAGTGATCATCAATGGTGTTTCAAAGGAATTTGGATGGAGATGTCAAGAATGAAAAAGATGGAGATATCAACATCAGAGAATTGGATGCAATCACATCAACTGACCAATCACAGGACAGTGCAATCAATACACCTACTTCTAGTACCAATGACAACTCCAGAAATTCATCATCTTCAAAATTATCAAAAGTGTTTGGGATCTATATTCCAACAACTCAAAGAAGACCAAATTATGGATTTGAACACGTTTTACCTAAAAACTATGATCCTAACTATTCATCAGCTGAGAATTTACTGAATCTTAGGTCAAGTAGGGACCTATTAATAAATCTATATAAAGAAGACTCTACTATATATGATCATGATTTATATGGTGATGAATTAAGTGAAGATGAGATTTCAATCTTAAAACAAGAACCGGATAATAATAGAGATAAGAAGAAGAAGAATATACATAAACAAACCGTTTTCAGTTCTTCTAATCATAGTTATATAATTGGTTCTTCATCATCAGACCTCCAAGCGCATAATAAGAATTATTCATCTTCAACAAATTCAATCAATTTCATTAATATTGATAATGATTTAGAGAAATTGAAATTACCTATCCAGATAACACATATTGATTATTCAATAGATCGAACGAAGATCCCATTCAAAGAACGATTAAGGCAAAGACGTGAACAATTAATCCACATTTGGGAATCAAACAAATGGAAAAATTGGACTTTTTTAGGTTTGATTTGTTTATTCATAATTGCTGTGTTTGGTATCATTCCAATCATTACCAAATTCGTCCATCATCATGGCCCCGTTATAACAATCTATGAACAGGTTGGAGATTATCAATATCCTCAATTAAGTGCAATAAGACAAGAATTAGTCGATCCTGACACCCCATTTGAAGCATTAACTAAATTGAATAAAGATGGTGAAGTTTGGAATTTAGTATTTTCAGATGAATTTAACGCTGATGGTAGAACTTTCTACCCTGGAATGGATCAATTTTGGGAAGGTGTTGATTTAAATTACGCAGCAACAAGAGATTTAGAATGGTACGATCCAGATTCCATAACCACCAAAAATGGAACTTTAAACATCAAGATGGATGCTTTTCAAAATCATGATTTATTTTATAGATCAGGTATGTTACAAAGTTGGAATAAATTATGTTTAACTGAAGGTATTTTGGAGATTTCAGCAAAATTACCAGGATCTGCTTATACTGGTGGATTATGGCCCGGTTTATGGATGTTGGGTAATTTAGCAAGACCAGGTTATACTGCCTCAACAGATGGTGTTTGGCCATATACTTATAACGAGTGTGATGCAGGCATAACTGCAAACCAATCATCTTCAGATGGGATATCATTTTTACCTGGACAAAGATTAAATAAATGTACTTGTAAAGGTGAAGATCATCCAAATAGAGGAATTGGTAGAGGTGCACCAGAGATTGATATTTTAGAAGGTGCCCATTCCAAGGAATTTTCAGTTGGTATTGGTTCACAAACTTTACAAATCGCACCTTTTGATGTTTGGTATCAACCAGATTATGAATTTGTTGAAGTTCATAATGCTTCAAAGACTAATATTGGAGGATTTATGGGTACACCATTTCAAGAGATGTTAATTTCCACAACGACATTAAATGAAGATTGGTTTGAAAATGTAGTTAATCCTGAAAATTCAACAGAGGTTCTTAAGGATAAAGAGACCCATTTTCAAACATATGGAGTTGAATATCAATCTTTTGGTAAAGATCGAAAAGATAACTATTGTTCATTTTTAATGGGTGGTGAACGTATGACTACTATTAATGGGAATTCACTACATCCAAATGGTAATGTCGGTTGGAGAGATATTCCTAAAGAACCAATGAGTATAATTTTAAATTTAGGTATTTCAACGGCTTGGTCATTGATTCAATGGCAAAATATTGAATTTCCTGTTGAATTTCAAATTGATTATGTTAGAATTTATCAACCACCAGGTAAGACTAAATTAAGTTGTGATCCCAAAGAGTATCCAACTACAGAATATATTAGAGATCATTTAAATGCTTATATGAGTCCGAATTTAACGACTTGGGAACAAGCTGGTTATAAATTCCCAAAGAATAAATTAACTGGTTGCTAGGGAACACTTACAAGTATAAGGATAATAAATGATTATTTTATTTTTTAAAAATGTATAAACTAAATAAATATATATATATATATATATATATATATAATGATAAAATTGAAAGACTTTTTTTTTTATAGTGATTCTCTTTTATGGTTGCGAAGCTTCTAAATCACCAAAATCAACTTCATCTAAATCAACTTCATCGAATTCAAGATCATCATCATCATCATCATCATCATCGTCTTCCTCTTCTTCTTCATCATCTTCTTCTTTGGCCTTTTGTGCTAATTGTTCATAATATGCAGCTAATGCATCTTGAGCTTCTTTATCTTCATCACCTTTAGGAATAGAAGCTTGTGTATTAATTACAGTAGTCTTGATTGGTTCTGATTCTTTCTTAATAGTTTGTTCATTATTGTTTATATTTTGTTCATTATTGTTATTAATATTAGAATCAGTAATATTATTATTTGTACTTTCAAGTTTATCATTTTCCATATCTTCATCATCATCTAATTTACCTAAAGCTTTACCAATAGTACTTTCTTCATGCCAAGTAGGCAAAGCGTTTTGTTTTCTTTTTTCTTCTTGTTCCAATGCCATTTGTTCTCTTTGTAAATTCTCATCATTTGTAGTGATACTAACATGTAAAGTAGCTTGAGATTTTGAACCTGCCTTGATTGAATTTTGATTATTAAGATATGAATTTCTATCAAACATTTTCTTACCTTTCCCAATATTAGACAATGTGTAAGAAGCTGTTGAATTAGCTTGAACTGCAATGATTTTAGACAATGAAGATTCGAAATTATTTTCAGGTATTGAATGCTCATCAATTGTTCTTAAATATCCAATCAATGGTTCTAATTGTTTCATCAATGTTGAATATTTGATTTGGTTTTCCTTTGCTATCTTCCCTGTATCATCTTCAATCAATGGTTCATTACATAAAGAGCATAAAAATTCATTCTTTTCATAATTCATCAGGGCAATTGCATCTAGTTGAGAGTATCTAGTTTTACAAACGGGACAAATGAACCCCTGTGGGTTTGAATCTGATGATAAATCATCTCTAATCACCTGCACCACAGAATGGACTTTCCATTTAATTGAATCAATAGCTTCTGTGAAATGAATATAATAATACGTTCTTGAAATGGGTCTGAATTGGTTTCCTGCCTCTTCTCGTTGTACATGCACCGTCAATAATCTATCCTCAACCAATTTGTTACATAATGATCTCAATTCCTTCTTTTGAATCCCTAATAAATGAGATAGATCATCTTCTGATAATACAGAGTGTAATAAGATAGCATCCATTATCAACACGTACGGCTTCCCGTAGAACCCTCTAGTGACAAACCATAGCAGCGAGCGCACCGTCTCGTCCATTTTGACGTTTTCCATGCTGTGATTTGGTGGATAGTTGATGAGTTTATCAAAGGATTGATGTTTATTTAAATGAGTCTGGAAATTCATTCAAAGAGTGAAATTTATTTTAGATGGAAAACAGAATGTGGTGCGAACCCGGAACTGAAAATATATGAGAAGATTAGAATTAATGGAAATGGAAAATGTGCTGTTTTAAGACGATTTTGAACGTCTATTACTGAGTATCACGACATTTGGACACTTTAGATTCACCACTCATCAAATCCTTATACTTCCATAATTTTCGTACTCAAAATCACATAAAAATTGACTAAAAAATTGACTTTTAACCTGATAAAGAAAACCATCAAATATCAAACAAAATGGGATTCTTAACAGCAGAACAACTCGCTCAATTCGACAGGGAAGGCTGTCTGTGCATCGAGGACTACTTCACTCCCGAACAGACAGCCAGTCTACTCAACCACTCTCTTCAAATGATTGAAGAATTCGATATTTCAACTCATCCATTGACAAAATTCACGACTGGTGGAGATGAGGGCCATATTGGTGATGATTACTTCATCGACAGTTCAGATAAGATCTCATTCTTCATGGAACCAGATGCATTCGATGAGTCAGGGAATGTGTTGATCAAGGAGAAAGTCAGATCAATCAACAAAATAGGCCATGGATTACACATGAAGGATGAATTGTTCAATGAAGTGACAATAAATGATAAGTCCCGATCCATTGCTGAACAACTAGGTTTCAAAGACCCAAGAGTCTTACAAAGTATGATTATTTGCAAACAGCCTGAGATTGGAGGTGAAGTTCCAAGTCATCAAGATGGTGTTTTCCTATATACTGAACCATTAAGTGCCATTGGATTCTGGATCGCATTAGAAGATTGCACTGAATTGAATGGATGCTTGAGTTATCTGCCAGGAAGCCATAAGACATCACCAATAACCAAAAGATTCGTCAGAGAGAAAGAAGGTAAAGGCACGACGTTTATTCAGTTAACAGAAGATAAAGATTATGAGAATAATGAAGACAATTACGTGAAAGTTCCATGTAAGAAGGGCTCTTTGGTGTTGATCCATCATTCGGTGTTGCATAGATCGAATAAGAATCTGAGTGATTCTTCAAGGTTCGCTTATGCATTTCATATTATTGATGGTGTTGCTAAATATGATGAACTGAACTGGTTACAAGTTCCAAGCACTGGGGGCACGGAGTTCACTAAACTGTTTGGGTAGATCTAGTGTCACTGTATGTTTCATGATGAAGGTAATTTCAATGATAGTCAAGGTTTAGTTTATCTTGAATGTAGATAGTATTGTTAAAGAATGATAGATAAGAGAAAGAAAAAAGGATACTAAACTCTACAGCTTCTATCCAATCATAGATATATATGTATACTAGTCTCTCCGTATAATCCGGGTCAATCATCATCATCCAGTAGTTCATTTAGCTTCAGCAGTTGGAGCAGCAGCAGCAGCAGCAGCAGCAGCATTATCATTACAATTTGGAGAAGTTGGTTGACTTGGGAAACCACATTCAGCTAAAGCAGGAGTCAAGAATGCAGCATAATCTGCCCATAAGGACCAACCGCAATTTAAACATTCATCTTTATATTGAACGAATTCAGAATCAATACCACATAAACATTCTCTATCAAATGGACCATTGTATGATTGATTATCTGGACCACAAGTTCTTGCGATTCTGGCCATACCACCACAGTAAACATGACATTGATAAGTGTCTTCACATTCTGCATTGACAGTGGAAGTGATGGTGGTTAATAATCCTAATAAGATGGTGGTTGGAAGCATTTTTATTTCAAGCGAGTTTTAATTATTAGGAGTTTTGTATCAGATTCATTCGTGATTACTGACTGTTTATATAGTTATTGAATGCTGATATAGGAATGATTGAAAAAAATGGGTGTCAGCTTTCCAAAGATGTTCGTAGTCTTGCAATCTGAGTGGTTGTAGCCTGTATTAGAGATTATTATTTTTTAGATGTTGTTAAGGCTTTAGTATCCTCAAATCGGATAGGACATCACACAATTGCTATAACATGGGGCCTAGGCGTGTCTGTTTGAGTTTTGAGGCAATCACTGATCTGCAGTCGTCTCTTTGTGAGTAAAATACGGGTGTTTTTTTCATGGGGTCAGATCAGATGTTTAATCCATGTATGACTTTATAGATTACCCATTAGTTAATTTATTCAAAACGGGAAAAAATAAACAAAAAAGTTCAAAAAGAAACAATTAAGTCCCACAAACTTCTTCAATTGCTTGCAAATTCATCCACATGGCCCAGCAACACAGAAAGAAACCTCCTGTAAACAGAAGACCCAACACCATCACTCACAACGACACATCCACTAGCAAGAAACCTGCTGTGGAAACGATAGACAACATTGCCAAATTCCCCAAATTCAAAACATTCAATCTTACAACGCATTCTATCCCTACTCCATTTCAAGAACCAACACAACCTAATTTCGATATCCCCTTGATTAAACAGCGCAATGCGTTACAATTGAGCCAGACTGCTAAACCATTGGGTTCCAAATTCCATCAAGTTTGCACGAAATCATTGAATGAAGATAAGAATTGTCAATCTATAAACCTTCAATCTAAAGATCCAATAATTGAAATCGTTATCAAGAATAGAAATAATAGAAAAATACTCAAATTAGGATCGAATGAAGTTGATATTTTCAACATGGATTCAAAAAAATTGAAACCTAATAGTTATAGTATTCCTGTCAATAATAAATTAATAAATAGAATCATTGATAAAGATTCAATTTCAACACCTGCAAAGAGAATAAGAGATGAAGTGATTGATGCAAGCAGTTCAATGAAGAAGAATAGAAGAACTTTAGCAGTTTCAGGGATCCAAGACACAACGATGGAGTTAAGTTTTGAAGGTAAAGCAATGAATAAAAATGATTTATTTAAATTAATTAATGATAGTTCAATGATAAGTATTGATGAAACTCAATTACCTGATGCTTCAACAGTTGATACTGAAAACCTACTACATTCCACAAACTTCAATTTTTGATTAAAACACATATTAATATTATATATTATTATTATGATACCCATTTTCTATATACAGATGATTCATGTGATTTTATCTAGTTTTCGTTTTTAATGACTGTGAAACCAGGATCACTTTGTCTTAAGATTCTCTCCTGTGGTTTAGTCAAAGCTTCATCAACGACTTCAACGTCTACTAATTCCTTAATGTTTAAAATTTGACCAGCTGAGTATGGTGATACTTTTTGATATACGACTGAACCGGTTCTACGGAGGCCTAATCTGGCAACAGTAGTTTTGAATTTCTGTGGAAGACCAATGGTGGATCTCTTTAGCGTTATTCTGTAGAAGGACATTGTGGGAATTTTAGTGTGTTTTTTGATTCTTGTAGTGGAAAATATTCAAAATTCGACTAAAATCAACAATTTTTTTTTCTTCAGAATTCAGAATTTGGATTATGTAAGAATTACGTAATACTGGGATAAGCGTGACTGAAAATTACCGGATTGGGAGACTCAAGTCAAATGGATGAATTTACAAGGAGTTCATTGATTTGGAAGGAGGAATTTTGTTATAGCTGGTTAAGTAGCCTATAAGAGCTCGTTTGGATCTTTTTTTATTTCGCATTAATTGCTCCATTGCTTATTTATTTGGGATTATCTGGAAACTCATTCCAATAAAAACAAAATGCGCAAAAAGAATTCGAGTATCAAAGAACCATCAATAATTGCCTACTAAACAGACACACACAATCCATATAATCATGTCCACTGAAGAAATCCAGAAGTCCGTCATATACAACATCCATGAAGGGATTGTCTTCCTCATTGAATTATCAGACACCCTTGTCTTTCCTGATCCAATAACGGGGAAATCACACCTTGAAGTCATATTTGAGGCAATTGCTGAATCAATGAATCATTCTATCATAACACTACCTGGTACTGGGTTTGGTGTTTATCTATTCAATAGTGAAACTACCACTGAGGGGCTCAGCCCAGGTATTGAACGGATCTTTGAATTAAAGGATTTAAATTATAAGAATATGAAGATTATTCAAGACATTTTAGAAGAGAATCAATTTGATGAGAATTCAAATCGACCGTATTTACCATTAGATGAAAGGTTTAAACCTAGGATTTCAGTGCTTGATAATCCATTAGATGATGCATTAAGAGTAGCACAAGATGATATTTTAATTAAAAAGGAATTTCAAACCATTTATACAAATAAAAAGATCTTTTTATTCACAGATAATGATAAACCAATTATGAACAACGATTCAAGAAAAAGAAATATCTTGAGAAACACGAGAAATAACCTGGAAGATTCAATGATTAGTATCTTACCTTTTTTCATATCAACTGAATTAAAACCATTCAATGAAGATTTTTATAAAGAATTAATGACGTTGGATATAAATGAAGATGATATTTTCGATGGTCCAAATTCCAAACCAATTGAAGTTAAATTCATTAAGCAAAGAATTTTAAGAAGAAAGGAAATCAAAAGAAAACAATTCGATATTCCATTGATTTTCAATGATGATTTAACAATAGGAGTTAAAGGATATGTTTTTTTTTCAAATGAAACGATTAAAAGAACAAAATATTCATATGAAACTGTTGATTTTAGAAAAAATGCATATTCTAGAAGAAGATACATTAATGAAAAAACAGGACAAGAATATGAAAAATTCACAAAAGTTTTCAAATTTGGTTTAAATGAAGATGATTTCTTTGAAATTACAAGAGAGAATTATATGAAATTAATGGATTATAATTATTCAAAACCTACTTTTTTAAGATTACTAGGTTTTAAAAATGAAAAATTATGCTTAAAACCTCATTATCAAAATGATACAAGTTATACATCATTTTTAATCCCTAATGAAGACACTTATGAAGGTTCAACAAGAACATTATCTTCATTATACAGATCATTAACTAAATCACAAAAATGTGCAATATTATTTGGGAAACTAAGAACCACATCACAACCTAAATTATTTGCTTTACAACCATCAAAAGAACCGTTCCCTGAAGGATTTTTCTTAATCAAATTACCATTTTTAGATGAGATTAGACAATTCCCAACAGGGTATGAACTTGTACAAAATCCACCTGATCAATTATTAAGAATAACTAAATTAATCTTATTGAATTTAAAATTGAAAAATGGTTATAATCCATCAGAATTTAAGAATCCAAATCTACAAAATCATTATAAAATTTTACATGATTATTTATTACAAGTTGAACAAAATGAAAATGATGAATTAAGTAAAGAAGAAAGATTAGAAATGGATGATACATTGATGAAAGTCCATCAAATTAGGGAAAGAATCGAAGATAGTCAATTAGATCCAACTAGTAAAGACAGATTAAACAAATTCATTCATCAATGGAATCTAATACACGAGTCACGTGAATAGCGTGACATGCACCTGATTTCTTACGTAAGCGAAATTTCGAGTTTCGAGTATTTTTTTTTTGTTCTAAGAATGTTTTTTTTTTATCCAATTAATTAATTTCTTTTATTTTACCGAACAACTTAAAAATTCCAACTAATTTTTTTGCATTTAATTTGCTCTATTTTACCACTTCAAGATGATGAGAGCAAGTTTGAGATCAAAGTTCACCAACAATTTATTCTACACCACTTTTGCCGTTTGTTTCTTGAGTGTCAGTGCCGGTTCTGTTGTTCCATGTCCTGCTCATACAATTAGTAATGAAGATGAAAAATTCTATCAACAACAAGAGAAGAAAGAGAAGATATGATTGAGAGATCAACACATTTAACGACGTTACGACTATATTATTATTATCATTATTATTATTATTATCATTATTATCACTACCATGCCTAATTCATCTATCTAAATAATCATCACCTTATAGAAATCTGTTCATAAAAAATTGTATACTAAAATAAATAATTTGAGGATTCAACCAATCAGAGCTCGTGAAATTGAAAAAAAAAACGTCGTTCGAGATTACATAAGCATTATCAAACAGGACTAAGCAATTACGTAATCAACTCTCTCTCTCCGGGTAATTTTTCTTTCTGTTTTAAAAATTCTTTAAAAAAAGTTCGGAAATTTTCAACACTTTTTTATTCTTTTCTTCAATATTTCAGCAACAAATTGCAAAACAACCAAAGAAAATGTCTGAAGAAGAACAAAAAGTTATCAACGAATCTTTGGATTCGAATAATGACGTCGATGAAGAACCTTATGATCCTGAAAGTATCTCTAGCACTGAAGAACAACCTGCAACTGCAGAAGAAGCAAAACCAGAAGAAAAGGCAGAAGAACAAGAACAAGAACAAAAACCAGAACAAGAAGAAGAAGATGATGATGAAGAATATGACATCAACGCTGGATTATCTGACTCTATCTCTAACGAAGTTTCTACTGAAATCAAACCTACTGAAACCAAACAAGTCTCTGATAATGAAGAAGAAGATGAATATGACCCAACTGCAGATTCAACAGTAATTAACTCGGTTCCTGAACAATCCACTGTTTCTACCTCTACTAATACCCCTAATACTTTCATCACTCCTACTCCTATCACTCCTACTATTAATACTACTACTACCATCACAAATACAACTAACTCAGCAATTGATGCTTCACTCACTCAAGAATTATCTCAACGTTTATTTTCTGATCCTAAATTCTTGAAACTTTCACCTGCTGAACAACAAGCTAAAGTTATTGAAGAATTTTCTAAACTTTCCAATTCAATAAAACATCCGTCACCACCTGAACTAGGTGTTCATAGACCAAATATTGAATATCCAATGACTCCTGAAGAAAAGAAAAAGTACGATGATTTCCTTGCTAATGAAGTTAGATATAATTCAAGATATCCATTCAAACCAAATTCAAGATTATATGTTGGTAATTTACCTGCTAATTTCTCTAAGGAGAATTTATATAGAATTTTTGGAGTTTATGGTAATATTTTACAAATTTCAATGAAGAATACATTTTCATTTTTACAATTTGATAATTCAAAATCAGTTGAAAAAGCAATTGAAAAAGAATATGGTATTCCATTATATGGTAAAGATTTAGTCTTAGAAATTGCTAATAATTCAAAACCTGAAACTTTACAACAAAAAAGACAACAAATTCATTCAGGTACAAATGAATTTTTTGAATCAAGAAAAAGAGGTAGAGATGATTATAGTAATGATTCTTATAATTCTAACTCTTATAAAAAGAGAAGTGGAATTGAATGTCAAATTTATGTTAAACAAACAGCTGATCCAAATTTTGCCAAAGAAACTGCTAAAGCTTTAGAAAATTCAGGTATTATTACAGATTATGAATTTTTAAAACCAGGTCAAAATTTAGATGCTAAAATTAAAGATTCTGCTTATTCTGGTGTTATTAGTGTTGTTTTAGTCAATAAGAATAGAACTGTTGATTGTACAGTTTATCAAAAGACTCCAGAAGGTGGTATTAGATTTGATGAATATAATAGTGTTAGTTATACTGATGTTGTTCAATTAATTAATATTGAAAAGGGTAAAAGAGGTTTACCATCAAACAGTTCAAATAGAATGGTTAATTCACCATCTTTCAATCAACCACAACCTTTCAACAATTATCAGTCTCCACCACAACAAAATCAACCATTACAACAAAATCAATTATTACAATCATTACAAAATTTACCACCACAACAATTACAAGCTTTATTAGCATTAGCCGGTCAATCTGCTGTTCCAGCTGTCCCACAACAACCAGTTATCCCACAATATAATCAATATGCAGCACCACCACCAGTTGATAACAGTAATGTCATTGCCTCATTGTTAGGTAAATTACAACCTCAACCTCAACAACCTCAACCTCCTCAACAATCTCAATATCAACAATTCCAACAATCTCAACAACCTCAAAGAAACGCATATAGTAGTCGTGGTAGATATGGACAATCTCAACAATCTTCTCCACCTCAACAACAACATCAAAGTACCCCTAATGTTCAAGATATTTTAGCAAATTTAGCTAAATTCCAATAGTGGTTAACTATAGTAATCCGTGTTTTTTTCTTTTAAATGTTATGTCTTTCTTGACTGTGTTTATCGTTGTGTAGTTCCTTTTATTTTCAAAAATAATATGATGATATTATTGTGTATTTGTATTTGTAGCTAAGATTTATATAATCTTCGTAGTGGTTTTTACCAGTACTTCGATATTATCTGCTCCAGCTGATTTTTACTACTGAATCAAATTCTCCAAAATGAGAATGAGCAAAGTGAAAGCTTTAAAAGGCCAAGATCCAGTGATACTAGTATTGAAAGTTACAATAGAATCAAACAACAAAAAACCAAATCCGTTTCATTTGAAGATGATAAGAAAAATGATGATGAACTAGTGAACGAAAACGTTTGTTTGATGATGAAGCTGATTGTTCGGGGTTCTTAGCAATATCTCAATTTTGCAAGATGATGAGATTATTATTGGTTCAAATTTCAATATTCTTTTACACATGATCTTATTCAAATACATCACAGAGCTATCATGTTTGCTAGTGCTTCAAAATCAGGACTATGATTTTTGTACCAAAATTGAACAACAGGCCTCATAGTCGATAATTCAGGATCAGACAAAATCCACAATGTTAAACTGTATCAGAGTTTACCTTTTTTAATGAGTGAAGGACTTTACATAAGAATGAACATTGATAATGAAAGATGATGAGAATATAGATAATATTGATCACAATGATAAAAAAGATTATATGGAATCATGATATCAGATCATTAGCTGAAATCCACAAGAATCACATAATACATGGTGATATTCATCAAAAAAATATTATATTTGATAGATACAATAACTTCAAGCTCAAGTTTATAGATTTCGGATCGAGCTTAATTATGATCAAAGCTGTTACGAAAAGAGAGAAGACAACAAAGAACGCCGGCTGAAAAGAAAATGCTTGAGAAAGAAATGTTTGGGATTGAGTAATCAACCAAAAGATTATCAAGTGAGTTAAAATTAGATTATGAGAACTTGATAAAAGTATTAGAGAGTGTTCTGAAGATTGAAGATCCTAGTCCAATGAATTTAGATGAGGTGGTTGAAAAAGAATTGAAGTATTTTATGGAATGGGCTAAAGAATATCAATATTTTGAAATTGAAAATTGAATCAAATAAAGGCCTAGTTCAGCAATATTTATGAGATCAATTAACAAACAATTCTGTACAAAAAAATATTATATTTTTCCTGTTATGTATTTCATTATATTTAAATATTATATATCCACATAGTTGAATATTTTGTATTAATGAAAATAAAATCATTCACAAGCAAGCAAAGACTAATCTCAACTTCATAATGTATTATTATAATCATGGAACATAAACTTTACTAAACCCCTCAATTTTTCTTCTGCAACAAACACAATGATTAAAACCTCTGACACCTAAACTTAATCTACAATTCTCACAGATTGCAAAACATTTACATGGCCAAATAATGATATTCCTTTGATTTGTTTGACAAACAACACAATATCCCGTGGTATCAACTTCTTCATCATTATCATCTTCATCATCTTCACTGTGGGAGTGTCTCTTTCTTTTTTCAAGTATAAGGTCTTTTAATAATTCATCTTCGTAAAAAGTTGAGTATTTTGACCTTGTTAATCTTTCATCTTTTAATAAATGTGATTGAATGTATTTTAATTCCATTGAATCATGTAAATCTGGTTTCAAGAAATTGATGATTTCTTTAGTTTCGAATAATTCATTAATAACATCATGATTTTTATGACCTGCAATATCGTGATGATTTTTATCAATTTCATTAATGGTGGACCTGGTTGATCTGGTTGTTCTTAATTGTGATAGTGTTGGAATATAAACTTGTCTCTCTGATTCATTTTCATCATCTGATACTTCACTGAATTCAGAATCATAATCCAATGGCTCTAGTTCCGAGTCTGATTCATTTAATTCATAATTATCATCCATTTCATCAATTATGTGATCTGCCAACAGTCTAATTTTTCCAACATCAACATCAATCGTTGAAGAGTCATTATCAAAGACAAGATCCTTTTTAGTCTTAGATTTGAACATATATCCATAAATCAACTTAAACAAAGATTTAATCAGATGGAAAACATTAGTATATCTTTTCAAAAATGACCAAATTGTAGAAATCGAATGAAACTCATCTTTTATCAAATTTCCATTAATTTTCAAAATTGGTAACTCTTCAACATTATTAAAATATCCACTGATTAAATAACTCTTATCATCTAGATATGTGTCTAATGGATATACAAGTGAGTGAAACTCATTAGTTGATTCATCTTCATTCAATGCATTGAACATAATCATACCAAATCTAGTCACCAATGAATTAAAATCTTCATTTAATTGTAAATTTAAACTTTCTGATAAATTTAGTATCATTGGTGTATATATCAAGCCTTGTGATGAGCCGTTGATCAAAACGGCAATGCAATAAATGAATAAACAGATCAATGTGGCGAATAAAATAATTAATTGTGGAATTATGGATAAGATTAAAATCAATGGGATTTTACTTAATGAATTTTGCATGTAATTGAAAACACAAAAGATAATTAAATTCAAACTGAAGAAAGTTGAAGGAATTAACTGATAATTATTCAATTTTAAAATTCCAAAGATCTGAATAATGATTTGATTATTAATTGATGAGATTAAAATGTATAAGATTTGAAAACTTGGTGTTTTTAGATATCTTGATTCTTGAAATGCTAATGATACTTCAAATA